>CATNEN010000011.1:6505000-6639087 GCA_950097015.1 Macrostomum hystrix
CTCCATCATCGCGAAATTGGTGGCAGATACAGAATACAGCGATGTTGGCATTGGGGAAAATGAATAGTGAAGTAATGCGGAATTGTCAACAGACTAGAAAAACAGTCCATCAAAACACAGGGAGAACTTTGAGTCAGAGTTCCGAAGGCACCGGACTCAGAGGATGGGAAAATCAGCCAAGCTCAGCCACTTCTATTACACATTTAAGAAAGTTTTCTCCCGAGAAAAGTACCTAACAATAATCTCTAACCCAGAACAAAGGCGCACAATGTCCCGATTTCGTCTAGGAAACCACAAACTGGCCTGTGAGACATTGCGCACTGTAAGAACGAAAATCACCTATGAAAACAGAACATGTCCAAAATGTACAGTCGAGGTAGAGAACTACTCATATTCTCTTTAGATGCGATTGGTCCGTTTATGTTCCAGTTAGAAATAAATTCATAGAGAAAGTGGCAGGCACTGTTCGAAATTTCGAAAGCCTAACAGCTGATGACAAAATAGTGTATTTAATGACACAGGAAAGCACAGAATTAACAGAAAGTTTTGTGGACTTCATAGAAAGCATAATTAAAGCTAGATAAAAAAGCCACTGCCCTGAGGCCCATAGTAAGATTGCAAAAACACAATAAAGCTATTCTCCTTTCGGTCAGTTTCAATTTTCTCTTTAAACTTCAATATTTCATTTTTTGTTTTAATGCCTTTGTGTATTTCAAAAATATGTTATTTTTCAAATATTTTATTCCCCTAAAACTAATCTTACGCATGCCAGTGTTTTTCTATCGCCTTCTTTTTTAAAAATCGATTTGTTCAGCCTCAAACATAATAGAAACAAAAAATCCCAATCGGCGTGCGCACCTCAATAATAATAATAATAATAATAATAATAATAATAATAATAATACATCAAAGCTCATACCTCCAACCTCAACACTCAACTCCAACACAGTTGGCGCAAGCCATGTTCTCCGTGTGCTTTGAGGGTGGGGTACTCGCTGTACAATCTGCACAGTTGGCTACGACCCTACAACTGCTCGTCCCTAGAACTTGACTCTCGATTCACGGACCAACAATGCACCAATAAGCTATCGATTTAAAGCTATCGATGGCCCTAAAAGTTTATTTATTCACTCGAAATTTCTACTCGAAACCAGAAGATGCACAATGTTGTGCGAAACGCGTCTTTAATCTAATTAAATCTAATATTGCTTGTTGATTTTCGCATTTTTCTTCCTCCTTCTTGCTAAGCGAGCAACTTTACCTGAGGCCTTATCTAATTTCACACCCCGATTTAAACACCTGAGCTGCCAAGCCCCAGAGGACCCACCAGGGCAGCCCGCAGGCCGCAAGCCAGACTGTACGTTGTAAATTAAATATCGATCGGACAGTCTATGTGTACATAGGCCAGGCACATATACATCCCCTGTCCCCAATATCATCTCACCCTGTCTTGTCTCACCCTATCTTATCTCACCCTGTCTTATCTCTCCCTGTCTTATCTCACCCTGTCTTATCTCTCCCCTGTCTTATCTCTCACCCTGTATTATCTCACCCTGTCTTATCTCACCCTGTCTTATCTCACCCTGTCTTATCTCTCCCCTGTCTCATCTCTCCCCTGTCTTATCTCTCCCCTGTCTTATCTCTCCCCTGTCTTATCTCTCCCCTGTCTTATCTCTCCCCTGTCTTATCTCTCCCCTGTCTTATCTCTCACCCTGTCTTATCTCTCCCCTGTCTTATCTCTCACCCTGTCTTATCTCTCCCCTGTCTTATCTCACCCTGTCTTATCTCACCCTGTCTCATCTATTACCTGTCTCATCTCTCCCCTGTCTTATCTCACCCTGTCTTATCTCTCCCCTGTCTCATCTATCACCTGTCTCATGTCCCCTATCTCAACTCTCCCCTTTCTCATCTCTCCCCCTGCCTCAGTTCATCACCTTGTTTGACCGTATGTTTACCAGCCCTCAACTAGGTTTATTAACTTTCAATGGGTGGCAGCTGTTTACCTAGATATATCGAAGGTTTACCATTTTATTTAAAAAAGCGAATGTATCAGGTTTTGTACCAGGTTGAACTCATTTTCTGCCATAAAGCACAAGTAAAATAGGATTGAAATTTCAAGCCTTACTCACTGGCTCACACTGCCCAAGTGGGTGTACACCCCACCCAAGCCAGCCGCTCGTGCACATCTAAGTACACGCGTACCAACAAGCCAAACTGCAGTAGATTGAGCACGCAATTCGCAAAACTCCTTTCGCTGAATTCGGAATAAACGCGCATGTGTTTTGCATGATTCTGAACATTCTGCTGTTAAGCGAGTCCAGCAGTGCACGGACAGCTTCTGGATAATTGGCGTCCGTGCTTCTCGAATCTCTACGCATGGACTCACTAGTCGAACCAAACGCGACATTGAGTCCTTTCATGGAGTCAGGACCAGTGTCGCCACTCTGCGTTTTTTGACATTTTGTGTTTTTATTTACTGAGTTCTGAGTTTACTGAGTTAAATTTTAACTAAAAAACTGTCATTTTACGAGCCCGCTATGTCGACCGTCTTTTTGAAGACGCCCGAGCACCCAGCCAGGCGGCGGGCGTGAAGCAAGTCAGAGACCTGGCTCTGAAACGCGCGATTTGACGCTCCCCACTCTTGGCCACTTCTGTGGTCCGCGTGGGGCGTAACGATTATTATTATTATTATTATTTTATTACTATTATTATTATTATTATTTGGTGACACTAGACCCGAAGGCAGCGAGAAGGCGATTCAGCCCATTTCGCTGACTCAGAGCTGAAATAGGGGAGAGATGAGACAGGGGAGAGATGAGACAGGGGAGAGATGAGACAGGGGAGAGATGAGACGGGGGAGAGATGAGACAGGGGAGAGATGAGACGGGAGAGATGAGACAGGGGAGAGATGAGACAGGGGAGAGAGGAGATAGGGGAGAGATTAGATAGGGGAGAGAGGAGACGGGAGAGAGGAGACAGGGGAGAGAGGAGACGGGAGAGATGAGACAGGGGAGAGATGAGACAGGGAAGAGATGAGACAGGGGAGAGAGGAGACAGGGGAGAGATGAGACAGGGGAGAGATTAGATAGGGGAGAGAGGAGACAGGGGAGAGAGGAGACAGGGGAGAGAGGAGACAGGGGAGAGAGGAGACAGGGGAGAGATGAGACAGGGGAGAGATGAGACAGGGGAGAGATGAGACAGGGGAGAGATGAGACAGGGGAGAGATGAGACGGGGGAGAGATGAGACAGGGGAGAGATGAGACGGGAGAGATGAGACAGGGGAGAGATGAGACAGGGGAGAGAGGAGATAGGGGAGAGATTAGATAGGGGAGAGAGGAGACGGGAGAGAGGAGACAGGGGAGAGAGGAGACGGGAGAGATGAGACAGGGGAGAGATGAGACAGGGAAGAGATGAGACAGGGGAGAGAGGAGACAGGGGAGAGATGAGACAGGGGAGAGATGAGACGGGGGAGAGATGAGACAGGGGAGAGATGAGACGGGAGAGATGAGACAGGGGAGAGATGAGACAGGGGAGAGAGGAGATAGGGGAGAGATTAGATAGGGGAGAGAGGAGACGGGAGAGAGGAGACGGGAGAGATGAGACAGGGGAGAGATGAGACAGGGAAGAGATGAGACAGGGGAGAGAGGAGACAGGGGAGAGATTAGATAGGTGAGAGATGAGACAGGGGAGAGAGGAGACAGGGGAGAGAGGAGACAGGGAAGAGATGAGACAGGGGAGAGATGAGACAGGGGAGAGATGAGACAGGGGAGAGATTAGATAGGGGAGAGAGGAGACAGGGGAGAGAGGAGACAGGGGAGAGAGGAGACAGGGGAGAGAGGAGACAGGGGAGAGATGAGACAGGGGAGAGATGAGACAGGGGAGAGATTAGATAGGGGAGAGAGGAGACAGGGGAGAGAGGAGACAGGGGGAGGGATGAGACAGGGGAGAGATGAGACAGGGGAGAGATGAGACAGGGGAGAGATTAGATAGGGGAGAGAGGAGACAGGGGAGAGAGGAGACAGGGGAGAGAGGAGACAGAGGAGAGAGAAGAGACAGGGGAGAGATGAGACAGGGGAGAGATGAGACAGGGGAGAGATGAGACAGGGGAGAGATGAGACGGGGGAGAGATGAGACAGGGGAGAGATGAGACGGGAGAGATGAGACAGGGGAGAGATGAGACAGGGGAGAGAGGAGATAGGGGAGAGATTAGATAGGGGAGAGAGGAGACGGGAGAGAGGAGACAGGGGAGAGAGGAGACGGGAGAGATGAGACAGGGGAGAGATGAGACAGGGAAGAGATGAGACAGGGGAGAGAGGAGACAGGGGAGAGATTAGATAGGTGAGAGATGAGACAGGGGAGAGAGGAGACAGGGGAGAGAGGAGACAGGGAAGAGATGAGACAGGGGAGAGATGAGACAGGGGAGAGATGAGACAGGGGAGAGATTAGATAGGGGAGAGAGGAGACAGGGGAGAGAGGAGACAGGGGAGAGAGGAGACAGGGGAGAGAGGAGACAGGGGAGAGATGAGACAGGGGAGAGATGAGACAGGGGAGAGAGGAGATAGGGGAGAGAGGAGACAGGGGAGAGAGGAGACAGGGGGAGGGATGAGACAGGGGAGAGATGAGACAGGGGAGAGATGAGACAGGGGAGAGATTAGATAGGGGAGAGAGGAGACAGGGGAGAGAGGAGACAGGGGAGAGAGGAGACAGGGGAGAGAGGAGACAGGGGAGAGAGGAGACAGGGGAGAGAGGAGACAGGGGAGAGAGGAGACAGGGGAGAGAGGAGACAGGGGAGAGATGAGACAGGGGAGAGATGAGACAGGGGAGAGATTAGATAGGGGAGAGAGGAGACAGGGGAGAGAGGAGACAGGGGAGAGAGGAGACAGGGGGAGGGATGAGACATTGAACATATTGCCGACGCCCTGTTTTGAAGGTCCTTCCTTGTACATCGCACAGCGAGCTTTGTATATTAATGTGAATTTCTGTATGGCTGTTTGGTTGCTAAGGCAATCCTTTGCAGGCTATCTGGGGTTGTGGAACAGGGTTTTAAAGCGTCGAACTCATGACTCGAAGGTCGGGGGCTCGATTCGGGACTCCACTGCAAAAATTTGTGTCCTTTAGCAATTATGCACCTAACATGCACCCAGCTGTTAACACTAGGACTGCCAAGCCATTTTGCCGTCCGTTTTTATACCAACGCAGCAAAAAAAATTGGCAGCGCCTGAATGCTAACAGCGTTGGGTGGTGACTGATTGGTTGACAGACTAGGCGATGGTGTCCTGTGGTTGAGCTGCGCCTAATATTTAGGCTTGATCAGTGACATTGAAGAAATTCACGACAATGTGTCCATGGTGGCCTAGTTCCACCTGTTGTAGCCCTTGAAGGTCCTCAAATCCGTCTAGATAAAGGTAGGTGACCACTGAAGACGGAGATGATGCAGGCCAGAACCATCGAATATCTCGAAGGTCTGAAGTGCTGGCGACTTGATTCTTCTTTCAGAAGATGCGCAACAAAAAGTTGGCCCGTGTTGTTGAGTTTCGTGTCGTGATTGCGTTGTTCCGTTCGGATGCAGCAACATCTAATATTAGCTGCAGGGGTATTTTAATGTGGGTGTGACGTCCTCACCGTCGAACGCAGCCTTCAGATGAGCCGCGCAATAGCTGCGGCTGTGCTGTTGGATGTAATAAGTTGTTAATAATAATAATAATAATTGCAGGAGGGCTGCGGGCAATGGCACATCATTTGGTGACACTAGACCCGCAGCCAGCGAGGAGGCAATTCTGCCCATTTCGCTGACTCCTGAGCACACACGCACACAGATACTGTACGCAGGCACACGCTCGCACAGGTGTGTACATCTTACACACTTTCACTGTGTACACCTTGGAGGCTGACCCTCAATTGCGTAAATTGCACGACAAGCCCCCAAGCCTTCTCTCCGCGGCTGCGCCCCAAATGAATGTGGCCTCGGCCGTGGAATCGAACTTAGGGACCTTGGTGCGAGAGGCAAACGCGTTAACCGCTCTGCCACCGACCCCCCGAGTCAGATGTTGACTCAAAGACTCAATTTTCTGCAGTAAATTTCCATGCAACCATGTGAGATGTTTAGCAGTTTCTGACTGAGCCAATATTTTTTATATTATGGTCACAAGAGGCTCAGAATCATTTTTTGACAGTCGATGAACTGAAGCAATTGTGTCAGCCTCTCTGTTTGCTGTATGAAACTAATGGGCTGAATCTAACCGAGCTCAAAAAACCTGCTGCTCAGCAGACAGCGCGAGGGCAGAGAGACCACTGAGGAGAGCGTGCATGAAGGCGGTGTAAATAAGTTAGGGGAGTTAGGCTTTTATTCAAATGTAAAGAAGTCGCTCATTGTGTTTTAAGTACGCTTATGTTGCCCTTAGCAACGCTTGGCAACGCAGTAAAACTGCCACGACAGACCGCTTGCCTCCCTCTCACCCCGGCCCTTGTCACGCTAAAAACTCTAGTCCAGCCGACCTTATTTAAGCGGTTTATCGTACCGGCTGGCTATTGGCTGAGAGCGGCAGCGCCCACCCCACCGCCGCCACCTACCCCTGCCTTATTTTAAACTGGAACGAGAGACACTCTTCAGCCACAGCCCACCCTGCCCTCCGTATTTAGCTCTCTGGCACCCATGAGCTGGCAATCTCTTTCACAGACCCTGCCAACTTGCTTGCAAAGACAATAACCACGTCACGAGTTTCGGCCTCGACAACTTTGCTTGCTGACTGCTTTCAAATAGAAGCAGCCTTCTTAAGAAGCTTTCTTATTATAACCGAACATATTGTCTTTTGTCGCTAGGAGAACTGTGCTCAACTAGTTTGTTTGACTGTTTGCTATTTTTTACTTCGTCATCGTCAGCGAAATTCGACATGGCTCTGGCTGAAATGTTCGCTTTGGATCCTAAATCGACAAGCACCGCTGATCAAGGTAGGATCGATCATGCTGCTGTTGATCAGGTTATTGACGATCTATAATTAGATTCAGCTGTTGCTATTATTAAATAACAGGTATATAAGTACCAAGGCCCCGGATAATAACAATTGCAGGAGGGCTGCGGGCAATGCCACATCATTCGGTGACACTAGACCCGCAGCCAGCGAGGAGGCAATTCTGCCCATTTCGCTGACTCCTGAGCATACGCTCACACAGGTGTGTACATCTGCCCTGACTTTCTCATCGTCAGGCAGTGTACACTTCACTGTGCCTTCAAGGTTGGCCCTCAAGGGCGTAAATTGCACGACAACCCACCAAGCCTTCTCTCCGCGGCTGCGCCCCAAATGAATGTGGCCTCACCACGGGAAATTATCGAGCTGTGGGACATTGGTGCGAGAGGCAAACGCGTTAGCCGCTCTAACCCTAACCCCCATTTGTGTCCTTTGAATTTTTGTAAGGAACTTGCATAACTCTACGTTGCTGCAGTTCACACAGCTGTTAAATGGGTACCAGCGTTAGTTGGGGTAATTGGGGTAATTCAGGGTATGTTTGGCGTACCCCCTGTCCATGGACTGTACTGCCGTACGCATTCTGACTGCGCCATGCACATCTGACCCGATTGGGGGCAGGTGTACTCAATTACTGTTAAAACTAACTCACGGCATGTCAGGACAAGAATTCACTAATTCAGGAATGATGACAAGACGACAAGTTGAAAGGCTGGCACAAGTTCAGTATAGAAGGCATTGCAATCAAGTGTACTGGCATTTTTCACGTGGAATTATTCTTGTACGACCTCTGCGAAAATCCAATGTAACCATGGTTACCAAGTGCGGCCAACGCGTCCTACAATTCCTTCACCCCCTCCCATCCTTCCCCAGTTCCCAGAGTCCCCACTGTCACTTGTAACACTTCCTTATTTAAAGACTTTGACAAAGAGGTCAGAGCACTCATGCGATGGATACAAGACAAAAGAAGGAAGTTTCTATCGTATCTTTCGATGCAACAGAAGCTTGTATCCAGCAGGCTTTTAGAGGGACTAAATTTAGCTGATTGCACGGCACATATTTGCTTTTTTTAAAGAAAAAAGCTTTAGAATTTGAAATTTCTCTATAATCTACACGTTTGCTTTATAAGATTGCTTGACGTCAAAAGATGGCATTTAGAGTGCCCTGTTAACGAGGGATTCTCTGACGAGGGATTAGTCTGAGCATCTCCATGCTAGAATTGCTAAGAATATGACACTGTAGATTGTCAGCCTTCGAGTGTTTTATGTCTGCTTTTAGCTATTTTATAGTGTACATATGTATATTCCTACTCCCTCTTCTAACCACGTCAGACTCGGAACCCTCTTTCCCCGTCTCTCACCCTCTTCCCCCACCTCTCACCTTCTTTCCCCGCCTCTCACCCTCTTTCCCCGCCTCTCACCCTCTTTCTCCGCCTCTCACCCTCCTTCCCCGCCTCTCACCCTCTTTCCCCGCCTCTCACCCTCTTTCCCCGCCTCTCACCCTCTTCTTTCCACGCCTCTCACCCTCTTTCCCCGCCTCTCACCCTCTTTCCCCGCCTCTCACCCTCCTTCCCCGCCTCTCACCCTCTTTCCCCGCCTCTCACCCTCTTTCCCCGCCTCTCACCCTCCTTCCCCGCCTCTCACCCTCTTTCCCCGCCTCTCACCCTCTTTCCCCGCCTCTCACCCTCTTTCCGCGCCTCTCACCCTCATTCACCGGCTGTTAATATCTTGGCCTCAAAAAATTCCCATTTGATCCCTCGGACCCTCTCTCGCAGACTCTCCCGCGACGTCCGGCAGCCGACGGAGCAGCCGAAAGGCGAAGCCAAACCGCAGCTTCTTCGAGCTCCAGGCATCGACGCTGTTCGCCCAGAAACGAAGAGCAAATCAAGCGGTTGAAGCTCCATCTGTGGAAGCCGCCCCTGCGGTCAGTCTCGACAGTGATTCACCGGCTCGGCCGCCCATAAAGAAATGGCGCCTAAACGGTGCCTTCGAGAATGCCAATTCTTTCCAAGACGAGCGACAGGAAGAGGAGACGCATGCAGTGACGCAAACAAACCGACCAGAGGTGACGCCATCGATTCAGGTAAACTACCGAGTGTACACAAGCAACAGGGTTTTGTGTGACCATTCTTTCAGTTCAGAATTAGCTAGATCAGAAATGCAGTCAGAACATACTCGTACTTGGTCAAGTTTGGTAGTTTGGTGCTCAGTGTCAAGCTAGCCACCGCCTTTCAGTCTGTCTTAGGTCACGCTTCTGTATTCCTGTTTTGTGCCAAATTTAGTCTCGCACTCAATGACACAATGCGTCTAAAACTCAAAGAAAAGCAAAGCAATTGTGAATTGTTCAAAGTCCTGTCAAGTCTCTAGTGAAGAGTAGAGAGACTGCAGGGGGTGTATTTCAAATACCAACAATTATATTTTTCCTGCATCTACCAAAATATTTGGTTTGCGTCACATTTCCCAGGCACACCAAGAAACAGAGTCGAATACGAGAGAAGCAGAGAAGACCTCGAGGGAGCATCAGCGGTGGCTGATTGAGTCCATCAAAGCCGATGCTGTTGAGGCTTTCAACAAAATAGTCAGCGAACATCTTAGCAGCGTTTCTGCAGTGCGCGCTGATGCGGCCGCTTCAAATCCAGAGCCGAACAAGACAGACGAGAGTGTCCAGCAGCTGACGCAGAGGCTGACGCAGATGTCTCAGCAGCATTGTGTGGACATTGCTCGCCTACAAATGCTGCACCAGCTGCAATTGGCTGAACTCGGGCACAATCATCAATTAGCGATGTGCGAGCAGCGCGCCGCTTTGGACTTGGAAAAGCAGACGGCACTGAACGAGCTCTTGCGCAGTCAAGAGGCCGATATGGCTTGCCGGATTGACGCTATCAAAGCGCGACAGTGGTGCGCCACTTGCGGCAGAGAGGCATTCTTCTACTGCTGCTGGAACACGGCTTACTGTGACGCCAGGTGTCAGCAGAAGCATTGGCCCGCCCACATGGCAACCTGTGCTCAGCGTGGCGGCATGATGGGCTCCGGCAGGCGGTGAAAAATTTGGAGCCTTTCTGTGGCGCTAGTCTAAGTACAATGTGGCGCTCCTCTGAATAAAATGTGGCGCTACTCTGAATAAAATGTGGCGCTACTCTGAATAAAATGTGACGCTACTCTGAATAAAATGTGGCGCTACTCTGAATAAAATGTGGCGCTACTCTGAATAAAATGTGGCGCTACTCTGAATAAAATGTGACGCTACTCTGAATATAATGTGGCACTCTTCTATTTTAAGTGTAGTGCCCTTCTGAGTAAAATGTGGCGCTCTTCTGATTGTAAAATGTGGCGCTCTTCTGATTGTAAAATGTGGCGCTCTTCTGATTGTAAAATGTGGCGCTCTTCTGATTGTAAAATGTGGCGCTCTTCTGATTGTAAAATGTGGCGCTCTTCTGATTGTAAAATGTGGCGCTCTTCTGATTGTAAAATGTGGCGCTCTTCTGATTGTAAAATGTGGCGCTCCTCTGATTGTACGAGAAAAAGTGTGGCGCTCTTCTGATTGTAAAATGTGGCGCTCTTCTGATTGTAAAATGTGGCGCTCTTCTGATTGTAAAATGTGGCGCTCTTCTGATTGTAAAATGTGGCGCTCTTCTGATTGTAAAATGTGGCGCTCTTCTGATTGTAAAATGTGGCGCTCTTCTGATTGTAAAATGTGGCGCTCTTCTGATACTAAACAGCAAGAGATGAGCTGAGCATCCTTCTGTAGTCTGCGCGTGCATTTAAGTGTGCATTGCTAGCTTAAACTGTTTCCAACGGTTCATTGTGTCTTTACTATGACACTGTCGACTCACTCATTTGTTCGTGTTTCTGCCCTCCTTACAATTTCCCCTGTCTTGCCTGTGTGTCCGCTGTTATGCAGCATTGTATAATAACACATTTCGATTGCTCTTTGAATAAGCAGCAATAGACTTTGATTGCGTAATTATAAACAGACGCGGAGTGTTTGCGAGCTACTTTATTTAACCTGTTGAATAAGTGGAACTGAAGACTATATTTAACACATTCTTACCTCTGTATAAACGCTTAGTTCAATTGAATTTATTCTTAATTTTGAAAATCTGTAGAGAAAATGTACGAGTATTTAGTATTTGGTATGGTTAAGTCTCATACAGGAAAAATCTTTTTATGAGAGCAAGTTTATCGACTCAAATATGGCTAAAATTCAAACCTGGTCATGTTAGTTCAGTAGAAAGACCAGGGGGGGTATTCAAAATACACTGATTTCTCTTTTTTCTCTTTCTCCCAAAAATATTCAACCAATCGCCTGGAAAATTGAAAAGGAATTTCAAAACACCGAGATATTTAACGATTCTCGGCGAGGTTGTCTGTTGGCGAAAGTACTATTTTCTGCTCACAAAATTTAATCGTGTAACCGGGTCTATGAGAATTTCCCGCTGGTATTTTTCCCGCACAGACTTTTTTCCCCGCAGAAAGATGTTCCCGCAAGAAATTTCTCGTGATGGCCTGTTTACCTTCCTACCTGTCTGTGTCTGTCTGTCTGTCTGTCTGACTGTCTGTCTGTCCGTCTGTCTAGAATCGGTCACAAGAATCGGTCATTCGGTTTGGGGGCTACGTGAACTAGGCAGTGGGTAATTTGAAACTTGACGTGGTCGTTTCGCAGCGGGACCTCTGGTTGAAGAATGAAATTTGTTTCATTCTAGCTAAGCGACAATTCTTTTACTGCTTCTGTGCTGCCAAACTCCAAAGTACATTTTGCTACCTATTTGGGTGCTTCTGCAGAAAAACGGTCATTATTAGCTGCTGCAGGCAATCTTGCATATCTTATCTATCCGAAGTTCGTGCCGGCTGGCATGCTGGCATGGCAACGCTAGAAACCCGATAAATCCAGTTGCTTTCACAATTTAGCTATCGCTTCTTGTCTCTTATCTTGAACTTTGACGAATATCGAGCTGTCACTGGCAGAATACTCAAAGTGGTAAAATTCGGTTTTTATTTTCAACAGAAAGTCATGCCTGATACACTGGCTGTCTGATGACTTAGTCAATTGACTCAGTCATGAAGTTATTTAGATGCAATTCTAGGTGCAACTCTAGACTGCAATTCTAGGTGCAACTCTAGACTGCAATTCTAGGTGCAACTCTAGACTGCAATTCTAGGTGCAACTCTAGACTGCAATTCTAGGTGCAACTCTAGACTGTAATTCTAGGTGCAATTCTAGACTGTAATTCTAGGTGCAATTCTAGACTGCAATTCTAGGTGCAATTCTAGACTGCAATTCTAGGTGCAACTCTAGACTGCAATTCTAGGTGCAACTCTAGACTGCAATTCTAGGTGCAACTCTAGACTGTAATTCTAGGTGCAATTCTAGACTGTAATTCTAGGTGCAATTCTAGACTGTAATTCTAGGTGCAACTCTAGACTGTAATTCTAGGTGCAATTCTAGACTGTAATTCTAGGTGCAACACTAGACTGAAATTCTAGTTGCAATTCTAGACTGCAATTCTAGGTGCAACTCTAGACTGCAATTCTAGGTGCAACTCTAGACTGTAATTCTAGGTGCAACACTAGACTGAAATTCTAGTTGCAATTCTAGACTGCAATTCTAGGTGCAACTCTAGACTGCAATTCTAGGTGCAACTCTAGACTGCAATTCTAGGTGCAATTCTAGACTGCAATTCTAGGTGCAACTCTAGACTGCAATTCTAGGTGCAATTCTAGACTGTAATTCTAGGTACAACTCTAGACTGCAATTCTAGGTGCAACTCTAGACTGCAATTCTAGGTGCAACTCTAGACTGCAATTCTAGGTGCAATTCTAGACTGTAATTCTAGGTACAACTCTAGACTGCAATTCTAGGTGCAACTCTAGACTGCAATTCTAGGTGCAATTCTAGACTGCAATTCTAGGTGCAACTCTAGACTGCAATTCTAGGTGCAATTCTAGACTGTAATTCTAGGTACAACTCTAGACTGCAATTCTAGGTGCAACTCTAGACTGCAATTCTAGGTGCAACTCTAGACTGCAATTCTAGGTGCAACACTAGACTGTAATTCTAGGTGCAACTCTAGACTGTAATTCTAGGTGCAATTCTAGACTGTAATTCTAGGTGCAATTCTAGACTGTAATTCTAGGTGCAACTCTAGACTGTAATTCTAGGTGCAATTCTAGACTGTAATTCTAGGTGCAACACTAGACTGAAATTCTAGTTGCAATTCTAGACTGCAATTCTAGGTGCAACTCTAGACTGCAATTCTAGGTGCAACTCTAGACTGTAATTCTAGGTGCAACACTAGACTGAAATTCTAGTTGCAATTCTAGACTGCAATTCTAGGTGCAACTCTAGACTGCAATTCTAGGTGCAACTCTAGACTGCAATTCTAGGTGCAATTCTAGACTGCAATTCTAGGTGCAACTCTAGACTGCAATTCTAGGTGCAATTCTAGACTGTAATTCTAGGTACAACTCTAGACTGCAATTCTAGGTGCAACTCTAGACTGCAATTCTAGGTGCAACTCTAGACTGCAATTCTAGGTGCAATTCTAGACTGTAATTCTAGGTACAACTCTAGACTGCAATTCTAGGTGCAACTCTAGACTGCAATTCTAGGTGCAATTCTAGACTGCAATTCTAGGTGCAACTCTAGACTGCAATTCTAGGTGCAATTCTAGACTGTAATTCTAGGTACAACTCTAGACTGCAATTCTAGGTGCAACTCTAGACTGCAATTCTAGGTGCAACTCTAGACTGCAATTCTAGGTGCAACACTAGACTGTAATTCTAGGTGCAACTCTAGACTGTAATTCTAGGTGCAACTCTAGACTGCAATTCTAGGTGCAACTCTAGACTGCAATTGTAGATGTATTTCCTGCGATGGTTCTAAAATGCATTATTTTCTAGCAGTCATAGATAGCTTTGAGGTAACAGATAACGTTACCCATACCTCGGGCATGAACTATGCCTTCAATACTTCAGTTTTCGTTTGGTAATTCAGATAGCTCGTAATGGTCGCCAAAGCGCTGCATGCAGTTTGCTGAATTCGAATAAACAAAGATCTGAAAGTCTGCTAAATGAAACTAGAAGCGGTGATTTACTACCACAGGTCTAAAGAAAGTGTAATAATTGCAGGTTCAAGTCTTGTCAATCAGTGCATTCTTTTTTATATATTAATTTTAGAAAGGATTTTAAGACCATATAGAGCGCATTGAATCCTATTCGCTATCAATAAAAATAATAGTATTAATTGCAGGAGGGCTGCGGGCAATGGCACATCATTTGGTGACACTAGAACCGCAGCCAGCGAGGAGGCAATTCTGCCCATTTCGCTGACTCCTGAGCACACACGCCCACAGATACTGTACGCAGGCACACGCTCACACAAGTGTGTACATGTGATCCTGACTTTGTCGTCAGGCAGTGTACACTTCACTGTGCCTTCGAGGTTGGCACTCAAGGGCGTAAATTGCACGACAAGCCCCCAAGCCTTCTCTCCGCGGCTGCACTCCAAATGAATGTGGCCTCGCCGTGGAATCGAACTTAGGGACCGTGGTGTGAGAGTAGTCCAAACGCGATAACCGCTCTGCCACTTACCCCCGATACCGATATCACAACACAACTCAAAACTTAGTTATACTTGCTTGACTGTCTATGCCACTCTATTGATTAAAACAATCCATAAATTATATTTGTAAAATATTGCTAACCTATTGTTGTGATGTGAAAAAAATGTATCGTATGTTTCCTTTTCCGATTCACCAGCACGGTGGCTTTGCATGATTTGGCTGTTAGAAATGTTGCCCTGAATGCTTAGCCTTCATAGTGGAATAATTGCTACTCAAACAAACCCAGCAGTATGGTTATTCCCAGTATCGTTGAGCAGCAAAGGCACTCAGCTATGCAGTTCATCAGGCAGATTTTTTGCAAATTTAGAGAAGCTCGTATCATCAAATTTGCTGGATTCATATCCTATTGTCAACAGTAGAAAATGTATTCTGGCTAATCTAGATAGACGTGTATTAGTCAGGACTTTAGCAAAATGCGCTTCAAATAGGCTGTGCGCTCTACTTAAATAAGAAGTAGTGTGAGAGCACTTTTAAATATGTATAATAAAAAATAGGAAAAAATTAATAAAACAGTATAGATAAGTACTGAAGAAGACAAAAAAGAGGAGAGAAGGGGAGCCGAGACTGAGAGGGAGAGGTGTAAGTAAGAGAGGGGAGAGAAGAGAAGGGATAGAAAGAGAGAGGAGAGATGGACAGGGAAGAAAAGGAGAGGGGAGGGAAGGGCAGGGGAGAGAAGGAGGGGGAGAGAAGCAGAGGGGAGAGAAGGAGAGTAGAGAGAACGACTAGGGAGACAGGGAGAGGGGATAGAAAAGGCGGGGAGAGAAGGAGAGCGGATAGAAGGAGAGTGGATAGAAGGAGAGGGGAGAGAAAGAGAGGGATGAGAAGGAGAGGGGAGAGAAGGAGGGGGAGAGAAGGAGAGGGATGAGAAGGAGAGGGGAGAGAAGAAGAGGGATGAGAAGGAGAGGGGAGAGGGGGAGAGAAGGAGAGGGGAGAGAAGGAGAGGGAGAGAAGCAGAGGGGAGAGAAGGAGAGTAGAGAGAACGACTAGGGAGACAGGGAGAGGGGATAGAAAAAGCGGGGAGAGAAGGAGAGCGGATAAAAGGAGAGTGGATAGAAGGAGAGGGGAGAGAAAGAGAGGGATGAGACGGGGAGAGAAGGAGAGGGGAGAGAAGGAGCGCGGATAGAAGGAGAGTGGATAGAAGGAGAGGGGAGTGAAGCAGAGGGGAGAGAAGGAGAGGGGAGAGAAGGAGAGGGGAGAGAAGGAGAGGGAAGAGTAGAAGAGTAGGGAGGGGTGAGAAGGAGAGGGGAGAGAAGGAGAGGGGAGAGAAGGAGAGGGGAGAGAAGGAGAGGGGAGAGAAGGAGAGGGGAGAGAAGGAGAGGGGAGAGAAGGAGAGGGTGAGAGAAGGAGAGGGTGAGAAAGAGAGGGGAGAGAAGGAGAGGGGAGAGAAGGAGAGGGGAGAGAAGGAGAGGGGAGAGAAGGAGAGGGTGAGAAAGAGAGGGTAGAGAAGGAGAGGGGAGAGAAGGAGAGGGAAGAGTAGAAGAGTAGGGAGGGGAGAGAAGGAGAGGGGAGAGAAGGAGAGGGTGAGAAAGAGAGGGGAGAGAAGGAGAGGGGAGAGAAGGAGAGGGTGAGAAAGAGAGGGGAGAGAAGGAGAGGGGAGAGAAGGAGAGGGAAGAGTAGAAGAGTAGGGAGGGGAGAGAAGGAGAGGGGAGAGAAGGAGAGGGTGAGAAAGAGAGGGGAGAGAAGAAGAGGGATGAGAAGGAGAGGGGAGAGAAGAAGAGGGATGAGAAGGAGAGGGGAGAGAAGGAGAGGGGAGAGAATGAGAGGTGAGGGAATGAGATGGGTTGAGAGAAAACGAGAAGAACTGACAGTCCGCATTATACATTATGTGTTAATTTTTATTTTGCAGCTTGTTAATTTAAAATGAAAAATGAGTCCATTTTGACTATGAAAAAGCCATTGGTAAATGCAAGCAGAATTCATAACTTTAGCTCTCAGAGACTGGTCAGAGCAGGTTGGTAATCTCTAACACAGCGTAAGCAACCTCAGCCTACGCAAACACAAGTGCCATGCATGTGCAACCTGAAATGTGTTAGATTAAATAAAATCAGTGTGAATGCAAGTTAGTGGCTGGTCTGAGCCAATATAAACAGAGAATCAGGCCATTACGCATTAGATTCGTGTGCGAACACAGATGATTCAAAGTTAAAAAGTAGCGTTTCCTGTTACAAAGGCCAACTCGCAGGCCATATATGTATGTGTGCGGCATGCATGGCGGCAAAAATATCATTTTTCAGCTATACAAAAATTAAAGTGTTCATTTAAACAAAACAATGCAAGCCGTCAAATGTGTTGTCGTTGGTGATGGCGGCGTCGGCAAGACCTGCCTGCTCATTTCCTACTCGGAAAACTATTTTCCGTCCGAGTACACGCCGACTGTCTTCGACAACTACTCGACTAACATAGTGGTGGACGATCGGGCAGTGAGCCTGGGGCTCTGGGACACCGCAGGTCAGGAGGACTATGACAGGCTCAGACCGCTGAGCTACCCGAAGACAGACATTTTTCTCGCCTGCTTCTCGCTAGTGCATCCCAACAGCAAGGAGAACATTGTGGCCAAGTGGCACCCGGAGCTGCAGCATCATTGTCCCAGTGTCCCTACGATACTTGTTGGCACCAAGAGCGACCTGCGCACAGACCCTGACAAACTGGCCGAGCTGGAGCAACTGGGTCAGAGGCCAGTCAGGTTCGAAGAGGGTCGCCAACTCGCGTCAGACATTGGCGCCGCCAACTACCTGGAATGCTCGGCGAAGCTGAACATTGGCGTCAAGGAGCTCTTCGACCAGGCGGTGCGCAATGTCCTCCAGCGGCGGCGTCAGAGTCGACGACCGAACAGGAAAAATTTTCGCGGCTTGTGCTCGGCCCTGTGACCCGCCAGACCTGTGCATCCTTCAACTACTTAGATGCTTAATCCTTTGTCAAAAGGCTGCCTTTAAGAGTAACAGTAGAAAGACCCTGCTAAATTTTCCCATTGTTGCAAGACCACATGGGGTATGTTTCAAATACTGACTGCCTATTTCACGATAGCTCACAAACCGAATGACCGATTTTCGTGCACCATTTTCCACCACTTTCGATCAAAATAATCCGCAATTACTTTCAAAACAGTCCGACGTCAGCATGGTCGAGATATTCACCAATTCTTGTCGAATACCCTGGTGACAAGGACAACTGAGATTGCTCTGCATTAACCTGTATTGCGAATCCATGTTGGTTCAATATAATCTGTTTTCATCTTTCGTAGGGACCATGAGGGGCGAGTGGGTCAGCGGCTAACGTCGCTGCTTCGCACTCCAAAGGACGCTAGTTCGATTCACCCTTCAAGTCACGATTAATTTCGGGACTTGTTGGGAGGTTTGGACAGTAGCGACCGGCGGAGGTGCACCATATTTCGTGCAATCAAAGCTTGAAATAATAGCTTCGCTCCTACCTTCTGTGTGCCTTTTCTGCGTTGTATGAGTTATGTGCGTTGGTGCTGGGGCGTTAGACCTTGCGGGGGGTGGCTGGAGGGCGGGTGTACACCACCGCGCGCTCTCTGGACTTCCGTCAGCGCGATTGGATAAGTGTACACTCATCACCCGGCCCCCCCTGAGGACTGATTTCTTATCAGCCTTCCGCCCCGGCTTGGTCTGCTCTATGCGTGTGGGGCTGGGGTGGGGGACACTGCTGCCTATTCTGGGTGCCTCCTGCCCTCCCCGGCTGGTCTGTGCTGCTGTGTGTGGTGCCTGCTCAGGGGAGGCGGCGCGATGGGCGCAAAAGCGCCTAGTTCGCCGGTCTGGGGGCGTGCCGCTCCGTCGCTTGTGCGACAAGTGCCCCGAGCCCCCTGCAGATAGATAGATAGATAGATAGGGACCATTGTTCTCAGCATCCAGGAACCGGAGTCCACTTCATCACCGTCTGGTGCAACGGCGGTGACTGTCGCTGCCGTCTTTGAGATGCCGATCGAGTGCTTTTGTTGAAGGTCCCAATAGTCGCCGCCGATGTTCCAGACGGTGATGAATGGGATACTGCTGACTGGGATGCTGTTGGGTTTTGCCCCGACGAGAATCGTTGAATATCTCGACGATGCTGATGTTTTGTGATTCTGGAAGTTGTTTCATCGGGTAGAGCGGAAAAGTTAAGCCCGTGTTCTAGATTTTCTCGGCAATTGGTTGAATAGTTTTTTAGATACAGAAAAAGAGGAATGTGGTTATTTGAAATACCCCACGTGTATTCTTTTTACTCATTATTAAAAACACTTAAAATAAAACCAACTATTGTAGCAGATATTTAGAGTCGTTGACGAGTGGTAACTAAAAATTGATTCGCACGGCTGTGAGCAATGTCACAACTGTGGACCTGCAGCTTGCGATGGGAAACCATTGAGCGCATACTGACAGAGGTTGTGTACATCGTCCATGACTTAATCAATGTCAAGCAGTGTACAGTCTCACTGTGTCTTGATGGTTGGCCCTAGGTCGCGTAGGATGTACAGCAAGCACATGCAAGTCCTGTCTCTATTGCTTCTTGAAGCAAGGCACTTAATTGCTGATTGTTTTAATTCATTCAGCTATTACATTTTCAGCAACATTCTTAAAAACCATCGATTTATTAAAATCCATCAATTTCCTAGGATTAGTCGCTTTATAAAATATTTCAGTTTCTTAGAATCTGGTCATTTCTACGAATCCTTTGAATTCTTAGAATCCGACGATTTATTCGAATTTTTTGCTTTCTAAGAATCCGTCGATTTCCTAGAATCAGTGGATTTCTTAGACTTTGTCGATTTCTTAAAATTAATCGATTACATAGAATCGGTCGATTTCTAAGAATTTTTACTTTTTTTAGAATATGTCGATTTCTAAGAATTCATTGATTTCTTTCAAACGCAGCTTTTGAATTCGCATTCAGTGGATGTATACTGGTTCTACCAATCTGCGAATGTTGACCTTCGACGCTATTATAATGGGAATTGAAATTTCTTAGCGTCCTTTAATCAATATTTTTCCTAATTGTAGCTGATTATTTTGTATTCTATTGAATGCCAAGCAATATGTGACTTGATAACATTTTTTCATGTGAAATCGAACAGCAATCACCGCGCTGCCAGCACTGAGCTTATTAGAGTGCAGAAAACAGTCAATATATTTACTTAAGTCGACTAAATTAATTAACCGCTTGTTTTTCAATCCTAATCGAGACCAGTCAAGGAAGCGGAAAGCAAAAAGTTGATTGCGACTGCATGCGATGCACCTCGAAACGGCTTAATAACTAGTTTGAGTGAATTAGTGGCATTGGGGCAAGTAAACATGTAAGGGGTGGGGAAAAGGAGCAACAGAAGGAAATAGGGGATAAGGAGATGGGATGCAGAAGAGAGATGGACAGAGGAGAGCACCTACATCGCAGAAATTCTAAAATTAAAAATTCCTTTTTAGAATATTTTTTATATCATTTGTCAAGAAGAGAAATGGTAGGAGAAAAAAGGAGAGAGAAGGAGAGGGGAGAGTAGAAGAGAGGAGAGAAGGAGAGGGGAGAGAAGGAGAGGGGAGAGAAGGAGAGGGGAGAGAAGGAGAGGGGAGAGTAGAAGAGTAGGGAGGGGTGAGAAGGAGAGGGGAGAGAAGGAGAGGGGAGAGAAGGAGAGGGGAGAGAAGGAGAGGGGTGAGAAGGAGAGGGATGAGAAGGAGAGGGGTGAGAAGGAGAGGGGAGAGAAGGAGTGGGGTGAAAAGGAGAGGGATGAGAAGGAGAGGGGTGAGAAGGAGAGGGGAGAGAAGGAGAGGGGTGAAAAGGAGAGGGATGAGAAGGAGAGGGGTGAGAAGGAGAGGGGTGAGAAGGAGAGGGGAGAGAAGGAGTGGGGTGAAAAGGAGAGGGATGAGAAGGAGAGGGGTGAGAAGGAGAGGGGAGAGAAGGAGAGGGGTGAAAAGGAGAGGGGTGAGAAGGAGAGGGGTGAGAAGGAGAGGGGTGAGATGGAGAGGGGTGAGAAGGAGAGGGGAGAGAAGGAGTGGGGTGAAAAGGAGAGGGATGAGAAGGAGAGGGGTGAGAAGGAGAGGGGTGAGATGGAGAGGGGAGAGAAGTAGAGGGGAGATTTAGTTTACAAAGGCTTTCGAATATCCTAGAAAATAGCAAGTGGCTACAACAGTACATGAAGGCAACTGTACTTATGTCAGAGTTTTGTGAATTGAAAAAATAGTTATTTTGATATGGGATTACTAAATTATTACTATTTCAGAGACATGAATTGTAAAGAATTAGCATCAAAGGTAATGCTCTGAAATTATTTTCTATAATCTAGTTTTTTTCTGATATATTGTCTTTGGTTAATACTTTTCTAGACGTATTTTATTACTAAGTTTAATCCCTTTCCTTGGAACCACATCCCCCATTCAAATCGAATTCGAGGAATGTGTCAGTCAGAGTCAGACAGGTCAGATGATCTTTTTGCTAGATTAACAAAAAGTGCAAATCCTCAAACTTACACGCGTGTCGATCGAGTATTTGAAAGTTAAAATTCATTCAGTTATAGATTTCCTCATTCTAACAGACTGAAATTAGGAAATTGCTTTTATTTTTCGTTTTTAAGGTTTCGCAGATTTTTTTA
Source organism: Macrostomum hystrix (assembly GCA_950097015.1). Taxonomy (NCBI): domain Eukaryota; kingdom Metazoa; phylum Platyhelminthes; family Macrostomidae; genus Macrostomum; species Macrostomum hystrix. The sequence continues at coordinate 6,526,155 of CATNEN010000011.1, forward strand.
GATATACTTGATTTTTTAGAATTCGTTTCTTTGCCGAAATTCTGTAATTGTTATACATTTTGACGTATTTCAAAAATTCGAAAATTCGAAGACGTTAAAAATCGTTGATTGCTAAGAATTCTTCGACTTCTCAGAATACATCGATTTCTTAGAATCCGTCGATTTCTTAAAATCCGTCCATTTCTTAGAATCCGTCGATTTCTTAAAATCCGTCCATTTCTTAGAATCCGTCCATTTCTTAAAATCCATTGACTTCTTAGAATCCGTGATTTTCTTAGGCTGGCGATTTCTTAGAAATCGTCCATTTCTTAGAATCCGTCCATTTCTTAGAATTCGTCCATTTCTTAAAATCCGTCCATTTCTTAGTAGTCGTCCATTTCTTAGAATCCGTCCATTTCTTAGAATTCGTCCATTTCTTAGAATCCGTCCATTTCTTAGAATCCGTCCATTTCTTAGAATCCGTCCATTTCTTAGAATCCGTCCATTTCTTAGAATCCGTCCATTTCTTAAAATCCGTCCATTTCTTAGAATCCGTCCATTTCTTAGAATCCGTCCATTTCTTAGAATCCGTCCATTTCTTAGAATCCGTCCATTTCTTAGAATCCGTCCATTTCTTAGAATCCGTAAATTTGTTAGAATCCATCGATTTCTTAGAATCCATCGATTTCTTAGAATCTGTTGGTTTATTAAATCTTGTCTATTAAATTTCTTAGAAGTGAATTAGTCGATTTAGGTAAAGTCGTCGACTTTACTTTACTCATAGAGTGTTTAAGGGGTTTATATCGAATTGGTATTTTTTATTATTTAAATTTCAAACTGGACACTTTTCAGTATTTGCAGTTTTTTGTCAATTTATAATCGACAATTTATCGTCGACAATTTATAATCATTTTATACTTTTTTCGTCGACTTAGAAAATTTCGACGTAGCGCTGTCAAACGGATTGTGCAGTTTGGCCCATCTGACCACTTACTGCCTGTTAAAACAGGATAAATTTATTCTCCCACGGGGATATTCCAAGGGATCGAGCGGTAGGCAGTTTTGACAGCGAAGCCTCGTCATGATGAGGAACACATGGCTGGGGTTAGTGTTTCAGTTCAGCCTCCTCTACCCTCCAAACCCAGATGGGATAAAGGGGCCACAAGGGAGATGGGATCAATAATTCGGTGTTGAATTTATCAACAGGGGCAGATCCGTCCGTGCTTTTTATCCACTCCAAATTGCCAGTTTGATAATGGTGTGCAATACAAAATCATTGCTAATGCTGGACATTGGTGCGAATCGGGTAGATGGTGGGTGCACTCTTGTATGCGATGTACTTTCCAGTCGGTGCATTGCAACCAACCTGAATTGTCTTTTGAGAGAATGCGACGCGGAATGCCAGAACAGCTGACTGACAGGAGGTCAGGGCATCTGTGACAGCCCGCTGTCATCGCGTGCTTTGGACGCAGATCCGGAGCTGATGACAAGTGGCAGGCTAGTGACTTTGGCTTTTTTGGCAGTCGGTATATTCAGAAAACAAATTCAGAAAACAGGCACTGTGGTTAGTCGCAGAGCGGTCTAACAGAGGTTTCTAAGAGTGCAAAAGTTGCAGAACCCGTCCCAGCACCTGAAGTAGCTGTCTCCTATCAGACTGGGAAGAATCTGGGGATCTTTTGAACCAAGCGGGGTGACAGGGAGATAAGGGATATGAAGAGGGAGAGAAGGGAGAGAGGGAGAGAAAGGGAGGGGAGAGAGGGGAGTTAAAGTGGGAGAGCGACAATGTTAGAGAGAGTAGCTGAGGCTGAGAAGTAGCGGGGAAAGCAGAAGCATGCCGTTTTCCGTCGGAGGCGTCGACAAATTTGAAGATGCACAAAGTAACAAAAATATTTTTCTTGTTTCCAAAAGGAGTTAGTAAATTTTAGAGTGCATTGTTAGTGTTCGGAACTTCCCGACAGCGGCAAATTGACGGCCATACAGAGCGCAGAAGTGCAAAGAAGGCTAGCCCATTAACTAGACTTTTAATGGACCGAGCCAGCGGTACATAAACTCTATCACTGCCAAAGTCGGCTGTTTTTAGTATCGGCAAATCCTTTGATGGATCTTCGCTAAATCCACGGTGATGTTTGCCAATAGCTGGCTTTCGCTAATAGAAGCTGCTGGTAGCTGTAGACTGGAAAGTTTGCACTAAAAATAGAATACTTCCAAGCGAGGTTCAGGAATTTTACTGTTCCCAGAAACCTTGCGAAAAAAACTAAATTGCTGGTGCTTTTTGGAAGAAGGTGGCATCAAAGCAGAAGATGGTGGTATCAAAGCAGAAGATGGTGGCACCAGAGCAGAAGATGGTGGCATCAAAGCAGAAGATGGTGGTATCAAAGCAGAAGATGGTGGCACCAGAGCAGAAGATGGTGGCATCAGAGCAGAAGATGGTGGCATCAAAGTAGAAGATGGTGGCATCAAAGCAGAAGATGGTGGCACCAGAGCAGAAGATGGTGGCATCAAAGCAGAAGATGGTGGCATCAAAGCAGAAGATGGTGGCATCAAAGCAGAAGATGGTGGCATCAGAGCAGAAGATGGTGGCACCAGAGCAGAAGATGGTGGCATCAAAGCAGAAGATGGTGGCATCAAAGCAGAAGATGGTGGCATCAAAGCAGAAGATGGTGGCATCAAAGCAGAAGATGGTGGCATCAAAGCAGAAGATGGTGGCACCAGAGCAGAAGATGGTGGCATCAAAGCAGAAGATGGTGGCATCAAAGCAGAAGATGGTGGCATCGAAGCAGAAGATGGTGGTATCAAAGCAGAAGATGGTGGCATCGAAGCAGAAGATGGTGGCATCAAAGCAGAAGATGGTGGCATCGAAGCAGAAGATGGTGGCATCAAAGCAGAAGATGGTGGCATCAGAGCAGAAGATGGTGGCATCAAAGCAGAAGATGGTGGCATCAAAGCAGAAGATGGTGGCATCAAAGCAGAAGATGGTGGCATCAGAGCAGAAGATGGTGGCATCAGAGCAGAAGATGGTGGCATCGAAGCAGAAGATGGTGGCATCAAAGCAGAAGATGGTGGCATCAAAGCAGAAGATGGTGGCATCAAAGCAGAAGATGGTGGTGTAGCTGACTTGCTACAAATGTCGCTGTTAAATTTAAGAGTCGGCAAAAGCTTGAGCTTGTTTATTTAGTTTTGTCGCGGGGTTACATTTAAGTCTTAACCGGGCAACTGTACCTATCGATAACAAGGGTCATAGACAAATTAGCCGTAAGGGGGGAAATAAAAGTACCATTTGAATCTTTAAATATTAAGAGTTAAAAGAAAGAAGTGAATTTGCTGCTACAAGATACTCCCCCCACCCAAAACGGAGTTTATGCAAAGGTTTTGATTGTTGTTATGAAACAGTTAGAAAACGATGCTTTTCAGTTAGGTTAATAATGGTTCAGTTGCGTAAAACAGTTTAACAGATGGTTCTGTGGAAAAACGAACGTGGGAAGCGGTTTTAGCACGTATGCTTGCTGCCGGTGGGTTTTCCGGTGTTACAGTAGTTGCTGGTGCTTTGCTAATTGGTACCGGTGCTGGGAGTGTAGCTGGTTTCACTCGATCGATAGACACTACAGAAGGCTTGCCGTTGATTTCCAATGTAAATGTCGTTTCGTGTCTCTCCAACACTGCATAGGGTCCCTGGTAGGGTGCTTCTAGGGGACGTCGAACTCGATCTAGTCGCAACCAGACGTGGGTGCATGCAGCCAAGTCTGCTGGCAGATGAATTCTTACCTCGCGCGTTCGTGGTTGGCGATACGGAAAAAAAAGTTGGTGCAGTCTTGTGGAAAGTTCCTTGACAGAGGAGGTGTCGGCAACTACAGGTGGGACTAATGGTTGTTCACCGGTAACGATGGAGAATGGCGATGCACCTGTCTCGTCTGCAAAAATGCGCATTCCGAGAAGCACGATGGGTAGCTGCTGCAGCCAGTTCTTGCCACGTGCTTTCAGCCCGGACTTTAATGTTCGGTGGGTTCGCTCGACGATGCCATTTGCCCTCGGATTGTAGGCTGAAGTGCGGATGTGATGGATTCCGAGCAGTGTCGCCAGGTTTTGCATGAGCTCCGCGCGGAACTGCGCGCCTTGATCGGTCACCAGCGTCAATGGTGGGCCAAACCGAGAAATCCAGGATTCTAGGAAGGCGCACGCGACTGAAGTGGCGGTGATGTCAATGAGAGGGGCAGCTTCAATCCAACGTGAATATGCATCGACCATTGTGAGCAAGTAGCGAGGTCTGGGACTAACGTCGGTCGACTCTGGGGGTGGCAGTGGTCCGACTAAATCGATATGGACCGTCGTGAAGCGTTGAGAGGGTGCTGGAAGCTGTTGCAACGGGCGTTGGACGTGACGACCTGTCTTGCACTGCTGGCACTGTTGACATTCGGCTACCCACCTTTGGATGTCGTTAGCCATACCTAGCCAGAAAAAACGATAGACGATGAGTCGTTGCGTGGCTTTGCGGCCAGGATGTGCGAATGCATGCAGTGAGTCAAAAACAGCGCGTCGGAGAGTCCTAGGGATGACGGGACGTGGGTTTGTCTGCGAGATTTCGCATCGCAGTGGGCAGTCCTTGATTCCAATGTCGAAGTTGTTGAAACGGCCTGTCTGGGGTTCATCCTCCGGGTTTTCCTTCTGTGCTCGTGCAACGGCTGGCAGGTCCACACATTGAGGAAGGTCAGACAGCAGTCGAATTGTGGTTGGTGGCGGGTTCTGGGATGGGTAAACCGGTCGTGATAGCGTGTCGGCTACGATGTTGTCCTTGCCGGAAATGTGGATGATGTCGCTCACAAACTCCGTGATGACGGATAGCTGGCGTTGTTGTCGATCGGAAAACCGTTCTTTCTTATTTCTAAACGCTCCGCTGATGGGCTTGTGGTCGCAGAACACGGTGGTTTGTTGGCCTTGGATCATGTATTTCCATGTCTTGACCGCAGCAAAAATAGCCAGCAGTTCCCGATCAAAAGTGCTGTAAGCTGCTTCCGTGTCAGAGAGCTTGCGAGAGTAGAATGCCAATGGAGAAGATTGCTCGGCTACCACCTGATGCAATGCTGCGCCGATGGCAGTGGCGCTGGCGTCGGTTGTGATTGTGAATGTGGCATTGGCTTGAGGAAAAGTCAGGGTGACTGCGTTCGCCAGACTGTCCTGGAGTTCTTTCCAAGCCTCGTCGTGTCGCTTCGTCCAATTGAATGGTGCCGTGACGAGTTGTCGTAGCGGGGTGGCGATCTCAGCATAATTAGGAATGCACCGCTGATAAAAACCGAACATGCCAAGGTAGCGCCGTAGTGATTGCATGTCAGTGGGAGCCTCGAGTTTCCGCAGTGCTTCGACTCGGTTCGGAAGCGGTCGGATGCCGTCAGCAGTGACGAAGTAACCAAGAAACTCCACTGAATCGCGAAAGAAATGGCACTTTTCAGAGTTGACGCCCAAACCTTTGTCGCTTAAACGTCGCAGCACCTCTTCGATGTGCGCCTGATGTTCTTCGCGTGACTGGCTGTGTACCAAGATGTCGTCGATGTAAGATGTTACAAACGGGAGGTCGCTAAAGACGGAATCTACGTATCGCTGGAATGTGCTGGCGGCGTTTCTCAGGCCGAATGGCATGCGAATGTATTCGAAAGAACCAAATGGCGTGCAAATCGCTGTTTTCTCAACATCTTCGTCTGCAATCGGGATGAAGTGGTAGGCCTTAACCAGGTCAAGGGTGCTGAACACTTTCGCTCCATGTAGACGATGGTGAAAATGATTGATGTTCGGAATAGGGTAACGGTCTGGTTTGGTTGCCGCGTTCAGTGCTCGATAATCTCCACATGGTCGCCAGGAGCCGTCCCTCTTCTTCACCATGTGAAGCGGGGAGGCCCAGGGACTGGCCGAGGGGCGAACGATACCGAAGCGGAGGAGCTTGTCGAATTCCAACTTTGCGATTTCGTACTTCGCTGGGGATAATGGGCGAGGTCGACAGAATACAGGTTCACCTGTCGTCTCGATGCGGTGTCGCACAGATGTGGCGGGTGGCGCGGTGTAGTCCGGTGCCTCCAGTAATCGCGGGAAATTTTTGAGTGGTGTGGTCGGTTCCAGTTGAGTTGTGGCGTTGATTTTGGGAAGTTGCACACTCGATGGACTGAGGTTGGCGTAAAGAGATGTCGCTGGGTCTTGTATGCGTCGTGTGTTCAGATCGATGAGGAACCCAAACTTGAGGAAGAAGTCGGCTCCGAGAATTGGCGCAGTGTCGGTAACGATAAATGATGCAGGGTAGGGTCTACGGAGACCAGGAATTGTAAGAGTGACGCAGCATTGGCCGAAAGTTGGGATTTCTCGACCATCGATGCTACAGAGTTTCACATGTGTGGTTGTCAACAGATTTTGAGGAGCGAATTTTAGTGGGAGCAGCGATCGCTCAGCACCGGTGTCAACTATAAAGGAAACGGGTGAACGGAGAATTTGACGCAACAGTAATAACGTGTTGGCCTGGGAGGGGTCGCGGCTCGGCCGCGGCACGTGACCCACTAGTTTGACGCCGCTGTCGGCATTGGGCTGCTTGAGCGGGATTGAGTCGGAGTAGGTTGGCGGCTGGCGAGTGTTATCGTCGGCTTCGGTCCAGGCCACTGACACCACGGTCGGCAGGTGCGAGCTTCCGCGGCGTAGTACAGGTGACCGTTGCAGATTTTAGGGCGGCGGAGAGAATTTCGGTTGGCTTGAAAATCATCGCGTCTAGCTCCTCGAAACGGACTTTTCTTGTTTCCTGCGGACAACTGGCCGGGTGCGATGGCCCGGTTGATTGGGGCGAACGGCGTTGTGCTGGCTGACACGGCCAGCATGCTGTCGGCGATTTTAGAAAAAGCATCCAGCGGCGCGTCTTCGTGTCCGACTAATGCGGAACGGATGTGGGTCGGGAGTGCCGACAGGAGCCGAGACTTGACGATGCTATCATCGACTTGCAGACCGACTTCACCGAACTTGCGCTTGATGTCGTTAACCAGTTGCGATGGACGGCGGTCGCCGAGTTCAACTGCAGCCAGTGCCTCTTCGATGCGCTGGTGCCGGTTTACGCGTAACGATTCGAGCACCGCCGACTTAAGTGAGGCATAGTCTCCCGTATCCAGATCGATTGAGCAAGCCACGTCTTCGGGTAGAGCGGCCAGTGTGTGGTGGAACTTGGTTGTCGGATTGACGATGCCGGCTAACGTGAACTGGGATTCTAACTGACGGAACCATATTTCTGGGGACTTGCGATAGAACGCCGGCGGTTTGACTGCGTGCTGTGTGATTTGTCGCTCGGGCATTTGAGGCGTTTCATCGGGTTGCCGCTGTTGACGCTGGGCTTCTGCTGTGCCTGGTTCGTGTCTCCTGGTTTTTGGCATGATGAAACGCTCTGCTACCAATTTTGTAGCTGACTTGCTACAAATGTCGCTGTTAAATTTAAGAGTCGGCAAAAGCTTGAGCTTGTTTATTTAGTTTTGTCGCGGGGTTACATTTAAGTCTTAACCGGGCAACTGTACCTATCGATAACAAGGGTCATAGACAAATTAGCCGTAAGGGGGGAAATAAAAGTACCATTTGAATCTTTAAATATTAAGAGTTAAAAGAAAGAAGTGAATTTGCTGCTACAGTGGCATCAAAGCAGAAGATGGTGGCATCAAAGCAGAAGATGGTGGCATCAAAGCAGAAGATGGTGGCATCGAAGCAGAAGATGGTGGTATCAAAGCAGAAGATGGTGGCATCGAAGCAGAAGATGGTGGCATCAAAGCAGAAGATGGTGGTATCAAAGCAGAAGATGGTGGCATCAAAGCAGAAGATGGTGGCATCAAAGCAGAAGATGGTGGCACCAGAGCAGAAGATGGTGGCATCAAAGCAGAAGATGGTGGTATCAAAGCAGAAGATGGTGGCATCAGAGCAGAAGATAGTGGCATCAAAGCAGAAGATGGTGGTATCAAAGCAGAAGATGGTGGCACCAGAGCAGAAGATGGTGGCATCAAAGCAGAAGATGGTGGCATCAAAGCAGAAGATGGTGGTATCAAAGCAGAAGATGGTGGCATCAGAGCAGAAGATGGTGGCATCAAAGCAGAAGATGGTGGCATCAAAGCAGAAGATGGTGGCATCAGAGCAGAAGATGGTGGCATCAAAGCAGAAGATGGTGGCATCAAAGCAGAAGATGGTTGCATCAAAGCAGAAGATGGTGGCATCAAAGCAGAAGATGGTGGCATCGAAGCAGAAGATGGTGGCATCAAAGCAGAAGATGGTGGCATCAGAGCAGAAGATGGTGGCATCAAAGCAGAAGATGGTGGCACCAGAGCAGAAGATGGTGGCATCGAAGCAGAAGATTTGCGGGTCATTGCATCAGGGAAGCAGGGGCATAGGATTATTAGACACCCCAGCCACAAATTCCTGCAAAGGCCCCTCTGGCCCTAAAAAGATTTTAGCAACTCCGACACGGCCGAGACGGTGGAGCGTCTGAAATCCGCTGGAAAAAAATGTCTTCATAACCAAAATTAGGCGAGATACGGCTTGCAACTCCAAGCTGGCTGGGTGGGGGTTGAGGGTCAAAGTGTGTCTGCCAACCGTCCTACCTCCCTCCCCAATAGGCCAAACCTATTAGAGAAAGCCTTTATTACGGCCGAGAAAAGTTCAGAAGAATAAGACTAAGACCGTATAAAAAAGTCCGCATTGGCAAAGGTACGAGTATAAGCGGCAGAAACTTGCGCGTGCAAAAGGCTTTCTTTGGTCCGCCTGTGCATTCGCTGGCTTCGGTACCCGGTTGCAAGGCTCATTGTGATGCGTTGTTTAGGGGGCGAGTGGGTCAGCGGCTAACGTCGCTGCTTCGCACTCCAAAGGACGCTAGTTCGATTCACCCTTCAAGTCACGATTAATTTCGGGACTTGTTGGTGGGTTTGGACAGTAGCGACCGGCGGAGGTGCACCATATTTCGTGCAATCAAAGCTTGAAATAATAGCTTCGCTCCTACCTTCTGTGTGCCTGTTCTGCGTTGCGTGAGTTGTGTGCGTTGGTGCTGGGGCGTGAGGCCTTGCGGGGGGTGGCTGGAGGGCGGGTGTACACCGCCGCGCGCTCTCTGGATTTCCGTCAGCGCGATTGGATAAGTGTACACTCATCACGCGGCCACCCCTGAGGACTGATTTCTTATCAGCCTTCCGCCCCGGCTTGGTCTGCTCTATGCGTGTGGGGCTGGGGTGGGGGGCACTGCTGCCTATTCTGGGTGCCTCCTGCCCTCCCCGGCTGGTCTGTGCTGCTGTGTGTGGTGCCTGCTCAGGGGAGGCGGCGCGATGGGCGCAAAAGCGCCTAGTTCGCCGGTCTGGGGGCGTGCCGCTCCGTCGCTTGTGCGACAAGTGCCCCGGGCCCCCTGCAAAATAGATAGATAAAGATGCGTTGTTTAATCCAAGAATGAGATCAATCGACATCTGGGAGATTTCTTAGAATGGTATAAATCAACTTCTTAGAGATTTCTTAGAATGGGATCAATCGGCATCTATTAGGGTTCTTAGCTCGTAGAATATCAACATGTAGGAGATTTCTTGGAATGGGATCAATTGTCATCAAGGAGATTTCTAAGAATGGTTTCAATAGACATCTGGGAGATTTCTGAGAATGAGATCGATAAATATAAAGTAGACTTCTTAGAAAAGGATCAATCGAAATCAAGGAGATTTCATAGAATGGGATCCATTGTCATCTAGTAGATTTCTTAGAATGGAATTAAGCGGCATCAAGGATATTTCGTAGAATGGGATCGATTGTAAATGTAGGATATTTCTTAGAATGGGATCGATTATAAATGATGAATATTTCTTAGAATGGGATCAATTGTAAATGTGGGATATTTCTTAGAATGGGATCAATTGTAAATGTGGGATATTTCTTAGAATGGGATCGATTGTAAATGATGGATATTTCTTAAAATGGGATCAATTATAAATGATGGATATTTCTTAGAATGGGATCAATTGTAAATGTGGGATATTTTGTAGAATGGGATCGATTGTAAATGTAGGATATTTCTTAGAATGGGATCAATTGTAAATGTGGGATATCTCTTAGGATGGGATCAATTGTCATCTAGGATATTTCATAAAATATGATTAATCAACAACCTGGAATATTTCCTAGAATGAGGGACAATCGGCGTCATGGATATTTCCTAAATTGGAATCTGCAGACATCTGGGATAATTCCCTTAGATGTGATCACAGGCGTCTATGATTGGTCTGACAAACTAGAATGGCAGAAGTTGAAAATCTCCTTTCATTTTGTCAGGGACGTAGTCTTTGCAGAGTTTCTAAATAGTTCAGCCAATCAAAAATCGCCTGCCAGCAGAGGAAAAGAAAAGGTAGCAAAGAGGGGGCACAGGGTGGTTACAGGGGTGTTTTTTGGCGCATTGCTTGTGCCCGCACTTCAGGCAAACAAAGCCAGTTAGTTCCTCTGTCTCTATCCGTGTTTTCCACTTCTCACAGAAGCTCCGCTGGTTCTTAAAAACCACCCACGAAGAAAAGTAACGACGAAAATTGTCTGTCTTTACTTTTCCGCTCTTCCAACGTGCCCCCCTGTGTCTCTGTTGCTTCTATTTCTGTTCCAGGGCCAGTTTTTCTTCCAAACTGTCTGCTTGAAACTCCCACTTAGCAGGTAAACATGATCAACTTTGTTATGAGCTGCTGCCTCAGCCCACACAGGCCGGTTGCTAGCTGTGTCAAAAATGATTTCTGCAATTTCTAAAACCAGCAGGAGCAGCAGCGTCGACAACAGAAACTAGAAAGACTTCGAAGACAACATTTTTATGTTTTTTTGCTTCAAAGATAGGTAAGTTTTCTGATGAAAGCTAGTCATAAGCGTAAATTTTAGCGATCGAAGGTCATAATGGCTAAGATTAAAAAACCTCTATTATATTGAAAATGGGGGTTGCGAGCCTCATTTAAATAGAGAATGGGTGTTGCGAGCCTCATTTAAATAGAGAATGGGTGTTGCGAGCCTCATTTAAATAGAGAATGGGTGTTGCGAGCCTCAATAAAATAAAGAATGGGGGCTGCGAGCCTCAATTAAATGGAGAATGGGGGTTGCTGGACTCATAAAAATGTTGACTGGGGTTGCGAGCCTCAATTGAATGGAGAAGGGGGTAGAGAGCTTCGTTTAAAATGAGAATGGGGGTTGCGAGCCTCAATAAAATAGAGAATGGGGTAGAGAGCCTTGATAAAGTGAAGAATGGGGTAGAGAGCCTTGATAAAGTGAAGAATGGGGGTAGAGAGCCTTGATCAAATGAAGAATGGGGGTAGAGAGCCTTGATAAAATGAAGAATGGGGTAGAGAGCCTTGATAAAGTGAAGAATGGGGGTAGAGAGCCTTGATAAAGTGAAGAATGGGGGTAGAGAGCCTTGATAAAGTGAAGAATGGGGGTAGAGAGCCTTGATAAAGTGAAGAATGGGGGTAGAGAGCCTTGATAAAATGAAGAATGGGGTAGAGAGCCTTGATAAAGTGAAGAATGGGGTAGAGAGCCTTGATAAAGTGAAGAATGGGGGTAGAGAGCCTTGATAAAATGAAGAATGGGGTAGAGAGCCTTGATAAAGTGAAGAATGGGGTAGAGAGCCTTGATAAAGTGAAGAATGGGGGTAGAGAGCCTTGATAAAATGAAGAATGGGGGTAGAGAGCCTTGATAAAGTGAAGAATGGGGGTAGAGAGCCTTGATAAAGTGAAGAATGGGGGTAGAGAGCCTTGATAAAATGAAGAATGGGGTAGAGAGCCTTGATAAAGTGAAGAATGGGGTAGAGAGCCTTGATAAAGTGAAGAATGGGGGTAGAGAGCCTTGATAAAGTGAAGAATGGGGGTAGAGAGCCTTGATAAAATGAAGAATGGGGGTAGAGAGCCTTGATAAAGTGAAGAATGGGGTAGAGAGCCTTGATAAAGTGAAGAATGGGGTAGAGAGCCTTGATAAAGTGAAGAATGGGGGTAGAGAGCCTTGATAAAGTGAAGAATGGGGGTAGAGAGCCTTGATAAAATGAAGAATGGGGGTAGAGAGCCTTGATAAAGTGAAGAATGGGGTAGAGAGCCTTGATAAAATGAAGAATGGGGGTAGAGAGCCTTGATAAAATGAAGAATGGGGGTAGAGAGCCTTGATAAAGTGAAGAATGGGGGTAGAGAGCCTTGATAAAATGAAGAATGGGGGTAGAGAGCCTTGATAAAATGAAGAATGGGGTAGAGAGCCTTGATAAAGTGAAGAATGGGGGTAGAGAGCCTCGATTGGCAAGAAATCTATGTTTAAGAGAATAAATATAATAAAACCTTAAGAGCCTCAATGAATTTAAAACTGTGTTGGATAAAACAGTATATATATTTTACGACAAAATTGACAATCTAACTAAAGGTTGAAGAAATTTAACCTTAAGTTCAGGTCAGAATTTTCTGCATACAGCGAGAAAGAGAGAGGAACAGCGTTTCACATAACAAAAAGGTATTTTGTACTTTATTGCTTTTCTTTAAGAAGAAGTCAACCGCCTATGAAGTCTGGCAGAATGAATGACGTCCCTCATAATGTGTTTTTTCTTTGTTGCCAATTCCCAAAGCCAAAACGACAGAGAGAGAGGAGAACAAGAGAGAAACAACTGCGCTTGACAACGGTCAGTTTGTCTGACAAGTAAACTTTGGTAACATTGCAACACTCGGAAAATGCCGACTCCCATAGGATTTTAGTATTAAAAACAACATAACCCAATTGTAAAATGATGATAATCGTAAACAGTGAAGAGCCTCAACATATTTGAAACCGTGTTAGTAGCCTCATTACATAGTAAAAATGATTGAGAGCCTCAGAAAAGGGCGATAGTGGTTGAGAGCCCCAACAGATAATAAACTGTGATTAAAATTGTCAAAAAATGATCAGAATAAAACTCTGCTAGTCCTACTTATCAGGTACTAAATAAGTAGTATGTTGCTAATACTTGCGCGATAATTTAGTTTCTCAGTTTTTAGCGTCTTGAAAAGCAAAGAAACTTTTGGTTCACTCGGCGAGGCCTCTTCTGCGAGTCGTGGAGCTTGCAGCTTCCCCCGCACCCTGAGCTCCTCATTGTGAGGTGGGTGAAGTTTCAATCCCAGAGAGAGAGAGAAGTCGCGGAACTCAATCCCCGATTGGCCAGCCCTGGGAATGAAATATGAGGGCTGGCAGCTCTGCATTGGCTCAATATTTTTCTCAAGACTCGATAGGGAAGATACGATTCTGTCTCGCTTGATGGGAGAACCTCACGCGCCTCCTTCTCCTTCTTTCCCTCCGCCGGCCCCTATTTTCCATCCTTTCTTCCGCGATCACGCCAGCCATCCCCATTTTTGCCTTCTCCCGCAGTGCTCAATAGTCTACTCAAAAAGCTCGCGTCGGTGAGCCGGTGCCTTTAGTGTCGGTCGAGTCCGCATACAGCTTAATCAGGAGCCACGCCTTGTTTGATAAATTCTATTGGATACATTCGATAATCCCGTTAATGGGGATAACTGACGGTGAGTTTTTTTGGGATTTTTCATTTGGCATTTCAATCTTCTTGTTTCCATGATTTGGTCTGTATGATTGTTTCATTATTTATCGACTTTTTGTGACCAGCTTGGCGGTAATTGTGACCCCTATAAGAAATATTCAGGATAGAGTTCATGTGACCCCTTTGGATGCTACTAGAGTAGGGGTCATGTGACCCCTTTTGATGCTACTAGAGTAGGAGTCATGTGACCCCTTTTGATGCTACTAGAGTAGGAGTCATGTGACCCCTCTTGATGCTACTAGAGTAGGAGTCATGTGACCCCTTTTGATGCTACTAGAGTAGGAGTCATGTGACCCCTTTTGATGCTACTAGAGTAGGGGTCATGTGACCCCTTTTGATGCTACTAGAGTAGGAGTCATGTGACCCCTTTTGATGCTACTAGAGTAGGAGTCATGTGACCCCTTTTGATGCTACTAGAGTAGGAGTCATGTGACCCCTTTTGATGCTACTAGAGTAGGGGTCATGTGACCCCTTTTGATGCTACTAGAGTCGGAGTCGTGTGACCCTTCTTGATGCTACTAGAGTAGGGGTCATGTGACCCCTTTTGATGCTACTAGAGTTGGGGTCATGTGACCCCTTTTGATGCTACTAGAGTAGGAGTCATGTGACCCCTTTTGATGCTACTAGAGTAGGAGTCATGTGACCCCTTTTGATGCTACTAGAGTTGGGGTCATGTGACCCCTTTTGATGCTACTAGAGTAGGAGTCATGTGACCCCTTTTGATGCTACTAGAGTAGGAGTCATGTGACCCCTCTTGATGCTACTAGAGTAGGGGTCATGTGACCCCTTTTGATGCTACTAGAGTAGGAGTCATGTGACCCCTTTTGATGCTACTAGAGTAGGAGTCATGTGACCCCTTTTGATGCTACTAGAGTAGGGGTCATGTGACCCCTTTTGATGCTACTAGAGTAGGGGTCATGTGACCCCTTTTGATGCTACTAGAGTAGGGGTCATGTGACCCCTTTTAATGCTACTAGAGTAGGAGTCATGTGACCCCTCTTGATGCTACTAGAGTAGGAGTCATGTGACCCCTTTTGATGCTACTAGAGTAGGAGTCATGTGACCCCTTTTGATGCTACTAGAGTAGGGGTCATGTGACCCCTTTTGATGCTACTAGAGTAGGGGTCATGTGACCCCTTTTGATGCTACTAGAGTCGGGGTCATGTGACCCCTTTTGATGCTACTAGAGTAGGAGTCATGTGACCCCTTTTGATGCTACTAGAGTAGGGGTCATGTGACCCCTTTTGATGCTACTAGAGTAGGGGTCATGTGACCCCTTTTGGTACTTTAGGAGTGGCGGTTACATGACTCCTTGTTTTATATACTTTATAGTCATTTAGAAAATTTTAGAAAATCTTCATAGCGATCTTCATAGGAATGCCAAGTAGTAAGGATTAATAAATGTGTGGCAAAACAATTAGTGCAGCAATTAAGAGAAAGAAGGGATAAAATGCACACAACCTAAAACGGAGAGAGAGAGAGAGTTGAAATCGAAAAGGTGCCAAAAAATATTCAGCTGCGGCAATTTACGTTCTCTCTCTGTTTCGCACACTCGCTTGTGCTGTGTACTTCCAAGCAAGTTAAAGAAAACTAGGCGAATCGCAGGAGAGCCATTTCCACGCCCATAGCTATCTGGGGCCGTTACAGGTCGATAGGCCAAGGTAAGAGAGGATAACGGCTAGCTATTTGGGGAGAAATGGGACTTGGCGGTAGGGAAATGGGATTGGGAAGAAATCAGCGGACGCACCGGACCCGCACACAGAGTGCAGATACAATATAATGCAGGGTACATTCGCCCCCCACCCTAAATAGCAACTCCACCAGTGTTCCCTGTAATGCCTATTTAATTCCAGGAATTATGCACTAATGCGACACGTTCTGTCTGTTTTCCTGCCTGCACCTAACTCCATTTAGTTCTCTAATCTGTGGTGGCGGAGTGGGGTGGGCGGACTGGGGGTAGTTGCTGCTAGCTAAGGGGTGAAAGCGGAGTGAGGTGGGCCGCCACAACTGCTTCGATTCCTCGCCTAGCGCGGGATCTTTCTCCCCACCACACCCTGCGTCCGTCCCCTCGAGACGCAACCCCCGGCCTCCCAAAACCGCATTTGCCAACCGCGTGTCCATTTAGTAGGCTATTCTAGTTTTCTAGCTAATATAGCCGGACCGAACACAAGCATGCAAGGGCCAAGAGGAGGACAGAGCTAGACGGCGAGAGATCAAATAAATCGACTGAAACATCGATTTATCTCTCCATCGTTTCTGGCTTCTCAGATAACTTTCTTTTGCAGATCTGACAAGCAAATTTAGTATCTATTTTCAGTTTCAAATCTTTCTGTGACCCCTATTCGTTGATTTTAGTTTCTGAATTTGAATTTTCGTCATTTTAAGTCAAACAAAAAACACGTTGACTTTTTTGTCTCGACGCTGTCTTGAAGTTTCAAAAAGCAGAAACTCCGCTGATCCAAACACCCTCTTGCAGGCCGATTTTAAAAGAGCAAGACTAGCTTTGAAAAACTCTGCATCAGTTTCTCATTTTCGAATCGATTGTTCTCTAAGAGAAAGACAAGAATAGTTCCAAAAGCCGAACACATCGTCTGTCGCGCGTCTGTCATCCGGTTGCTATGACAACTGACGGCGGCAGGTTCGACTTTGAAGACGGCGGCGCTTACGTTGGCGGCTGGAGCGAAGGCAAAGCCCACGGCCTCGGGCTGGTGACCGGTCCCAGAGGCCAGGGCGAGTTCGCCGGCCTGTGGGAGGATGGCTTCGAGGCCTCCGGGGTGTACATCTGGCCCAGCGGCAACTCCTATGAGGGCGAGTGGCGCCAGGGCAAGCGGCACGGCCTGGGAGCCGAGGTCAAGGGCCGCTGGATCTACCGCGGCGAGTGGATGACGGGCTTCAAGGGCCGCTACGGTGTCAGGCAGAGCGAAGCCAGCGGAGCCAGGTACGAGGGCACCTGGCAGCTCGGCATGCAGGATGGCGCCGGTGTCGAGACCTACTCCGATGGAAGTGAGTTTGCTCAGTGTGATAATCCGTTTTGTGCACCAGATAATCTCATGCCCTTATTTCGTAATCTCATTCCTTATATCATAATACTATTTCCTTATATTTTAATCCCGTGTTCTTATCTAATAATCCAATGTCCTTATCCTGATATCCCATGTCCTATCTAATCACCCACTGTCTGACAGCCTTGTCTTCAACTAGTTTTTTTTGTTTCCCGTCTCCGGTGTCTAGCTCAAATTTCCCCTCCCATAACAGACACTTGTCAGCAGCCCTTGACAACGTGCCTAACTCGCTCTGTCCTGGCCGCCTAGACTTGTCTGAGATTGGTGCGCGTTGAGTGCGCAAATATCCCATCACTGCCGACGTGCTCCAACGCGAAATCCCGGCTCCCAAGCAATATTCTAGGAATCCATGAAGGCTATTAATTTTGATTTTATCAGATATCAGTGCATCAGCGCTCTAGACCAGCTGGGGCACTTGAAAGATTTTTCTATTCGTGTTTGGCGCCTGTGTGGCCAATTAACCGAAATCGTCGAATATCGAATGAAAAATGAATAAGCATTTGGCACGACAACGCTTTAGAAAACATCTATTGGACAGCCATACCCTTCAAGACACCCACCTCACTCCCCGACACCCCTACCAAAAATTCACGTTCTCGCTGAAAAACCATAGACCACAAGACACCCACCTCACTCCCCGCCCCAACCCCACTTAGATTTCACCCACCCTACCAAAAATTCACGTTCTCCCTGAAAAACCATAGACTACAAGACACCCACCTCACTCCCCGCCCCGACCCCCACTTAGATTTCACACCATTATTGTACAGTCATAACCCTCTAAGCACCCACCTCGCTCCCTGACCCAACCCACCAAGACTTTACGCCTTAGTTGTACAGTCCAAACCCTCAAGACGACCACCGCACTTCAGCCTGTCCCAACCAATTAGAAATCAGCAAGTCATTCGCTTCTGCCAATTAGCCTATCTCTAATTGTTTCTTTTCAACAAGCAAGAAAATCGGAATTCGAATCCAAGTATGCTCAAATCCGAATGACTCAGACTCCTCTCCATGGAAAATGGTTTCGTCTGTAGAAATTAGTTCAAGGATTTAACAATCAGAAAGCAATTTAGTTTCGGCCTCCAGACAGACAGACAGATCAGAATCGAGTGGGAAACTGAAGGACTTCAGATTGATTTTCTTTGCTTCGAGCTAGATAGAAAGTCATGGGAAATTTTCAATCGAAAAAATCACCTCTCTCCTATTCTAAGAAAGGGAAAGAGAAGCCCCTTCTCCTTCCAAGAAAGCGAAAAGGATAAGAATTGCAATCATGCTGACTGACACAGTCTGGAAGACTAGAAAAGTGCAAACAAACCCGACTAGTGGGTCATAACACAGATTCCTTGGAATTGGAAATTTCCATATAAGGGAAATTGAGCAATCAGTGCGGACCGAAATTGAGTTTTCCTGAGCTTCTGAGCTTAGCTGAGTACACGGTAGATTCATTTGAATGATTACGCCTGCGCGCTATTTGGCTTAGCAACGTGTCCGACTCTAGCACCAAAGTGCCGGAGGTCGAGTCCGCGACGAGACTTTTATTAATTTGGGGCTGAGGTGAGAAGGCTTTGGGGCTTCTTGTGCGATCTGCGTTCATGAGGGCCAACCCCCAAAACTCCCTTCTCGATTGTCTCCATAAACTTCTTTTCGAATCTAACCATAAACCCTTCTCGATCTTCTCCATAAACCCTTCTCGATCTTCTCCATAAACCCTTCTCGATCTTCTCCATAAACCCTTCTCGATCTTCTCCATAAACCCTTCTCGATCTTCTCCATAAACCCTTCTCAATTCTCTCCATAAACACTTCTCGATCTTCTCCATAAACCCTTCTCAATTCTCTCCATAAACCCTTCTCGATCTTCTCCATAAACCCTTCTCAATTCTCTCCATAAACCCTTCTTGATCTTCTCCATAAACCCTTCTCGATCTTCTCCATAAACCCTTCTCAATTCTCTCCATAAACACTTCTCGATCTTCTCCATAAACCCTTCTCAATTCTCTCCATAAACACTTCTCGATCTTCTCCATAAACCCTTCTCAATTCTCTCCATAAACCCGTCTCGATTGTCTCCATAAACCCTTCTCGATTGTCTTCATAAACCCTTCTCGATTGTCTCAATAAACCCTTCTCGATTGTCTCAATAAACCCTTCTCGATTGTCTCAATAAACCCTTCTCGATTGTCTCGATAAACCCTTCTCGATTGTCTCGATAAACCCTTCTCGATTGTCTCAATAAACCCTTCTCGATTGTCTCAATAAACCCTTCTCGATTGTCTCAATAAACCCTTCTCGATTGTCTCGATAAACCCTTCTCGATTGTCTCGATAAACCCTTCTCGATTGTCTCAATAAACCCTTCTCGATTGTCTCCATAAACCCTTCTCGATTGTCTCGATAAACCCTTCTCGATTGTCTTCATAAACCCTTCTCGATTGTCTCCATAAACCCTTCTCGATTGTCTCCATAAACCCTTCTCGATTGTCTCCATAAACCCTTCTCGATTGTCTCCATAAACCCTTCTCGATTGTCTCAATAAACCCTTCTCGATTGTCTCAATAAACCCTTCTCGATTGTCTCGATAAACCCTTCTCGATTGTCTCAATAAACCCTTCTCGATTGTCTCAATAAACCCTTCTCGATTGTCTCGATAAACCCTTCTCGATTGTCTTCATAAACCCTTCTCGATCTTCTCCATAAACCCTTCTCGATTGTCTCGATAAACCCTTCTCGATTGTCTTCATAAACCCTTCTCGATTGTCTCAATAAACCCTTCTCGATTGTCTCCATAAACCCTTCTCGATTGTCTCAATAAACCCTTCTCGATTGTCTCAATAAACCCTTCTCGATTGTCTCGATAAACCCTTCTCGATTGTCTCAATAAACCCTTCTCGATTGTCTCAATAAACCCTTCTCGATTGTCTCGATAAACCCTTCTCGATTGTCTTCATAAACCCTTCTCGATCTTCTCCATAAACCCTTCTCGATTGTCTCGATAAACCCTTCTCGATTGTCTCCATAAACCCTTCTCGATTCCAACCATAAACCCTTCTCGATTGTCTCCATAAACCCTTCTCGATTCCAACCATAAACCCTTCACGATTGTCTCCATAAACCGTGCTCGTTTCTCTCCATAAACCCTGCTCGTTTCTCTCCATAAACCCTGCTCGAACCTAACCACAAACCCTTGTCTCCATTAACATTCATAGACTATTGAGAAATTCAACGGGATTCGTTGTGAAACCTTACAATTTTTCTTGGAGTTTCTTTTGGGGTTTGCGGCACAGTTTCTTCAAAGTAAAAGTACAACTGTGTGCTCAAATTCAGGCCAAATTTGGGTGAGCGAGTTAATATTAGCCGGCTAGTGCAACTCGCAGATTTGTCCGACTAAACAAACAGTTAAGCAGATTTGATTTTGGAATGCGGGAGAAAGACACCTGAGAAAGAGAGACAGCGGAAGCAGCAGTCGGCGAGAGCAGAGACAAAGGCAAAGAGAACACAGTCTCTCCCTCAAAGGCCTGTACAGCAATAAAAAAAGTGGACTCATAGCTCACAGTCAGAGCTCGCACATTGAGAACAGTTCATTAGTTTGTGCTGTCAGCTGTCAGTTTTGAGTTTGCCCAGTCGCTACTCAATGGGGTCACCAGGAAAGAGTCAGTTGCCAAGCGGGCTGTGTACTGTGTTATGAAACTGTCTAACATGCTATGAAACTGTCTAACATGCTATGAAACTGTCTAACATGTTATGAAACTGTCTAACATGCTATGAAACTGTCTAACATGTTATGAAACTGTCTAACATGTTATGAAACTGTCTAACATGTCATGAAACTGTCGAACATGTTATGAAACTGTCTAACATGCTATGAAACTGTCTAACATATTATGCAACTGTCTAACATGTCATGAAACTGTCTAACATGTTATGAAACTGTCTAACATGCTATGAAACTGTCTAACATATTATGAAACTGTCTAACATGTTATGCAACTGTCTAACATGCTATGAAACTGTCTAACATGTTATGAAACTGTCTAACATGTCATGAAACTGTCTAACATGTTATGAAACTGTCTAACATGTTATGAAACTGTCTAACATGTTATGAAACTGTCTAACATGTTATGAAACTGTCTAACATGCTATGAAACTGTCTAACATATTATGAAACTGTCTAACATGTCATGAAACTGTCTAACATGTCATGAAACTGTCTAACATGCTATGAAACTGTCTAACATATTATGAAACTGTCTAACATGTTATGAAACTGTCTAACATGCTATGAAACTGTCTAACATATTATGAAACTGTCTAACATGTCATGAAACTGTCTAACATGGTATGAAACTGTCTAACATGTTATGCAACTGTCTAACATGTTATGCAACTGTCTAACAATATAAAAATATAATATAACACTGGAAACCTTAGAGAACTCTCGCTAGGTATAGTAAGCTATTTAATTAAAGGAAAATGAAGAAATATGGGAAAAGAAGTTCACATTGGGAAGGGCAAGCAGTCTCCCATGCACCTATCAGTCTTCATCAGCGAATTCCCAGCCAATCTGCTTTTAAGGGCAGGAAAAACCGACAGACAATCGGACAGATCAGGGCCTCGGGGATTACTTATCTTCCTATGTTCCCATATTTCCTGCCATCCTTCTGCCTCCCCTCGCTGACTTTGGCGGGGCAGTTTGCCCGGCAACAGGTCCTGCAGCTTGCACTTTGCCCAGCGACTGCTTGGAGACCGTGAGGGATGCGCGCTAGTGAAAATCTTGACCCCACCGTAGACTCTGGCAAGACTTTTTCCCTCCATCCTTTCTAGTCCGACGAGAGGCGGGAGAGGAAGTCAGAAATGAGGAAAAAAATTCGCACGAGTGGCAGAAAACGAAAGAACTAGGGCCTACGTTTCTCTCACTTTAAACTTCTGTAGCTCCTTTTTTGCCCTCGTGCGGTTAGCATTCTACTCGCTGTCTTAAAGAACATTTGGCAGTATAGTTTCTGCTGCCGCTGCTGCCGCTGCTGCTGTTGCTGCTGTGCATGTTTATGTGCTTAGGTTGTTTGGAAAGTTGAATATCGGCGAACCGGGACCGAAACCCAGCGCAGAGATTTCCGATTCCTCTTTCTCTCGCTGAAAATTGTTTGGCCTTTTTTGCACCGACTGAAAGCAGTTCACAGGAATTCGGGGAAAGTGAAAGATGAGAGGAAGAGAGGGGGAGAGAATGAGCTAAAATATGAGAGAGGGAGATAAGATAGGAGCGAGGGAGATAAGATAGGAGAGAGGGAGATAAGATAGGAGCGAGGGAGATAAGATAGGAGTGAGGGAGATAAGATAGGAGAGAGGGAGATAAGATAGGAGCGAGGGAGATAAGATAGGAGAGAGGGAGATAAGATAGGAGTGAGGGAGATAAGATAGGAGTGAGGGAGATAAGATAGGAGTGAGGGAGATAAGATAGGAGAGAGGGAGATAAGATAGGAGTGAGGGAGATAAGATAGGATAGAGGCAGATAAGATAGGAGAGAGGGAGATAAGATAGGAGAGAGGGAGATAAGATAGGAGCGAGGGAGATAAGATAGGAGAGAGGGAGATAAGATAGGAGAGAGGGAGATAAGATAGGAGAGAGGGAGATAAGATAGGAGAGAGGGAGATAAGATAGGAGAGAGGGAGATAAGATAGGAGAGATGGAAATAAGATAGGAGAGAGGGAGATAAGATAGGAGAGAGAGAGATAAGATAGGAGAGAGGGAGATAAGATAGGAGAGAGGGAGATAAGATAGGAGAGAGGGAGATAAGATAGGGAGTGAGGCAAAGAGTGAGAGGGGGAGAGGGGGAGAGAAAGGATGTGTAGGAAGACATCGGAAATTCGCGTGGTACAATAGAATTTTTTCAATCCAACGAAATGAAGCAACGGAAAAAAGGCGACAATAGGAGATAAAAATGGTTTGGATTGCAGACATTCGCAGGAAAAAATAATTAAAAGAAGAACGACTTGATCCCGATAATGGAAGGCAAATAATGGAACAAGCGGAGTCGTGTATCAACAGGACGCTGAGCACAGGCTTCTCAGCCGGAAGTTGCCACGACCGACGGATTGTGAGTTTCGGGGAGAGAAAAATAATTAGACAAAGAATGTTACAGCCAGGCCGGAAGCAGGATGTGCAAAGCACGAGATGGAAGCAGCGTGGCATGAGATGAGATGAGCATGAGGTGAGCTGGCTTATTGAAGCAACGCCCCGCCCTGATTTGCGAGCACTTTCGCAGATTATTTTTGTTATGATGAGGCCTCATTTACTGATGAGCAGGAACAGCAGAGATTTAGCTTTCGACAGTCAATCCTCTCATTAAAATATCCCCTTCGCCAGCAAGCACTCATCCTCTTTTTCTCCGATTTCTCCCATTACTCCTCATGCAAAGATTTGTTAAAAGCGGAAAGACAAGCAACAATGGACTGAAAGGAAGCGGTGAGCTGGCTCAAGGAATTAAGCTTTCACTGAAATCCAGGCTCTTCTCGAGGGGAGGGCAATTCGTCAAATTTAAGGAAAGTCCAGAGCTAGGGGAGTCCAGAATTTTTCGTCAAAGAAATGTCTTTGAAATATGAGATTTAATAATTTAAAAGCTTCATGACTTACTTATCTTTTTTATGATGGCCCTCATATTCCATTATTAATAAAACAGAAATTAATGCCCGCCTCACTCCATTCCACGACGCACTATTGACACGATCACCTCTTTCCCTGCCGCGACACGCTATAGACACCCACCTCTCTCCCTGCCGCGAAAGACTATAGACACCCACCTCACTCCCTGCCGCGACGCGCTATAGACACCACCTCTCTCCCTGCCGCGAAAGACTTATAGACACCCACCTCACTCCCTGCCGCGACGCGCTATAGACACCACCTCTCTCCCTGCCGCGACGCGCTATAGACACCCACCTCACTCGCTGCCGCGACACGCAATAGACACCCACCTCACTCGCTGCCGCGAAACGCTATAGACACCCACCTCACTCGCTGCCGCGAAACGCTATACACACTCACCTCATTTCCTACATTTTGCGTAACCTAGAGACTGCACGCAAAGTGATTATGGCCCTTTCACAGGCACCTACTCCGGCTGCTGGTTCCACGGCACCCGGCACGGCCTTGGTATACGCCAGTCCGTCCCATTCGGCCTGGCAGCCCACTACAAAGAGGAGCGCCGACTTCGCGAGTCTTTGACGTCGCTGCGCTCGCAAGACGAAGCCTCGGCTGAGGCAGCCGCCGCACAGGACGCGCGCGAGCGAGCAAAGCGGCTTGACGAACCGCGCGGCGGCTTCGTCCTGCGTGGCCGGATGATCGACGCCACGGCGGCGGTCTCAGCTGGTGTACACGGCCCGAACCAACAGGCAAAGCGCAATTCGCTAACCAAGACTTTAATGGGCCGGCTGAGGAAGCAGCGATCAGCCGGCGATGTCAACAATGACCAGCGCTCGTCCGGTAGATACTCCGGCTCGCTGCGTTCGGCTCTGAGCGATCGATCCGCCACTTTGGCGTCGGGCGCAGGTCCGGCCACTTCGCCGGACTTTTTCGAAGAGATTGTCGACCCGTCGACTACGGAGGCGTACTACGGCGACTGGAAGCAGGACAAGCGGGCTGGTCTGGGTGTCGCCGAGCGCAGCGACGGTCTCAAATACGAGGGCGAATGGGACGGTAATAAGAAGCACGGCTACGGTTGTACGACCTTTCCGGACGGCAGCGCAGAGTCAGGAAAGTACAAGAACAACATTCTGGTGGCTTCAACGGCCAAGCGGAGCAAGCTGTTCATCATCAAGAGTGCGCGACTGCGCGACCGGGTCGAGACCGCGGTGCGCGAGGCCAGAAACGCCATGGCTGAGGCTATTAAAAAGGCCGAGAATGCACAGTCAAGGTTGGTGTTCTAATTTGGTGTTCTATCTTGGTGTTCTATCTTGGTGTTCTATCTTGGTGTTCTATCTTGGTGTTCTATCTTGGTGTTCTATCTTGGTGTTCTATCTTGGTATTCTAATTGGAAATTTGAGTGTGTGTTATAACCTGTCCATGGACTGAACAGCTGTCCAGAGCCTTTGGAAGCCCGTGCATTAGGTGCAGTAGTATTAGGTAGTCTATTTTAATTATCATGTTTTTTTCATCATGTATCTCGGTGCAATATCAATTTAACTATTCGTGCATCTGTCAATAACGAGCCGCAGCTAAGGCAGGTGTATATCTTCATGCAATCAGGGTTAGTCACACGGCAGCCGAATCTGCTAACCTTTTCCTAACTTTTCCAGCTAAAATGACTAACTCAATAGTCAACAGACAAATCAGAATTTAGTAACCATGCGAAAAAAATAAGCCATATAGGATTTCGGCCTTCAACTGTTGCACTTTAAACAATTCAGACAGACATGAACGTCCGCCTACCGCTGTTGCGCATCGAATTGTAACCTTTTAACCAACTAATAACCATGATCCCTTGCCATGTCTTCTGGGCGGAAAATGGGAGAAAAGAATTTTAGTGAAAGTTTCTTTCACGTCGAAGCGGTTGTCGAAATTCTTGTGGGAAAAAAGTCGGTCAGTCCATTGGTAGGGATCGAGAGAGACAGGTATGATAGAGATCGGTTGCTAAGTCTTCTGTTGGCTTTTGAAATTTGCCAGCAAAGTCGAAAATTCGGCGAATTAAAAAGAAGACAAGAGTTTAATTGCGTAACAGGGATCAACGGAAACCTAGAAAAAAAAACAAAAAAAACTTCTGAGGCTTCAGGAAAGTTTTGGGGAACCTTCAGGAAACTTTATCAAACCTTCAGGAAACTTTATCAAACCTTCAGGAAACTTTACCAAACCTTCAGGAAACTTTATCAAACCTTCAGGAAACTTTACCAAACCTTCAGGAAACTTTACCAAACCTTCAGGAAACTTTACCAAACCTTCAGGAAACTTTACCAAACCTTCAGGAAACTTTACCAAACCTTCAGGAAACTTTACCAAACCTTCAGGAAACTTTACCAAACCTTCAGGAAACTTTACCAAACCTTCAGGAAACTTTATCAAACCTTCAGGAAACTTTACCAAACCTTCAGGAAACTTTACCAAACCTTCAGGAAACTTTATCAAACCTTCAGGAAACTTTACCAAACCTTCAGGAAACTTTACCAAACCTTCAGGAAACTTTATCAAACCTTCAGGAAACTTTACCAAATCTTCAGGAAACTTTATCAAATCTTCAGGAAACTTTATCAAACCTTCAGGAAACTTTACCAAACCTTCAGGAAACTTTATCAAACCTTCAGGAAACTTTATCAAACCTTCAGGAAACTTTACCAAACCTTCAGGAAACTTTATCAAACCTTCAGGAAACTTTACCAAACCTTCAGGAAACTTTATCAAACCTTCAGGAAACTTTATCAAATCTTCAGGAAACTTTATCAAACCTTCAGGAAACTTTATCAAACCTTCAGGAAACTTTACCAAACCTTCAGGAAACTTTATCAAATCTTCAGGAAACTTTATCAAATCTTCAGGAAACTTTATCAAACCCTCAGGAAACTATACCAAACCTTCAGGAAACTTTATCAAACCTTCAGGAAACTTTACCAAACCTTCAGGAAACTTTATCAAACCTTCAGGAAACTTTATCAAATCTTCAGGAAACTTTATCAAACCTTCAGGAAACTTTATCAAACCTTCAGGAAACTTTACCAAACCTTCAGGAAACTTTATCAAATCTTCAGGAAACTTTATCAAATCTTCAGGAAACTTTATCAAACCCTCAGGAAACTATACCAAACCTTCAGGAAACTTTATCAAACCTTCAGGAAACTTTATCAAACCTTCAGGAAACTTTATCAAACCTTCAGGAAACTTTACCGAACCTTCAGGACCTAACTGAATTCTAGAAATGTCTCCAGTCTAAATCCACATTCGCCAACATCAACCGAATCACTGCAGGCAGCAAGTCAGCCGGCAAAAGGCGGAGCTGGCCGATCAGGCTGCCGACAAGGCCCGACAAGACGCTGAACTGGCTCGCAGATTGGCGCGAGAGTACGCGCCCGACTTTCATCAGCCAGGTGAGCCGCGCACTGGTGCCTGTCACTCCAATGTAGTGTTTCTTTCACTCAAATATAGTGTCCGTCACTCCAATATATTGCCTTTCACTCCAAGATAGTTTATGTCACTCCAAGATAGTTTCTGTCACTCCAAGATAGTTTCTGTCACTCCAAGATAGTTTCTGTCACTCCAAGATAGTTTCTGTCACTCCAATATAGTGTCTGTCACTCCAAGATAGTTTCTGTCACTCCAATATAGTGTCTGTCACTCCAATATAGTGTCTGTCACTCCAAGATAGTGTCTGTCACTCCAATATAGTGTCTGTCACTTCAATATAGTGTCTGTCACTCCAATATAGTGTCTGTCACTCTCTATATAGTGTATGTCACTCTAATATAGTGTCTGTCATTCTCTATTTGAAGTGTCTATCACTCTTCATGTTTTGTATGACTTATCATCTGTCACTCCTCAATATCTGTGCCGAAGCGTGTATGGCCTGTCTATATTTATCTAGTCAGATTATCAAGGAAACAAGGTGCATTCAGACATCAACAAATGTCGCTAAATATTTTTTCTCGCCTCAAATCAGTAGCAAAGCAAGCCTCATAAAAGGAGAGGCAAAAGAAAATGACAGAAATCTGTCAAAAAATCAACCCGTCGAGTTGTGAGACTCGCGCTGTCAATCAAACTGACAATATAATAATACACGCGTGCGTGCGGTGCATGGCGAAAAAATAATAAAAGTATTTTTAAAGAGGAGACTCAGAAAAAACTGGGACAAGCAAAAGTAAAGATGAGTTTGAGGATCTAGAATTTCATTGCTTCGGTGGGTGGACCCTGGCTCTGCCTAATTCTCCCATGTGGGGATAAACTTTACCCAACCCCGGCTGGGGATGCACCTCCCTCTTCTTTTTCGTCTTATTTTTTTCTATTAATTAAAAGCTCCCCGCTGCAGGCGTTTTCTCCGGGAATTCGCGTTTCGTTTTGGGACCAGTGGCTCTTATTTCGAATTGAATTCCGAATGGAAAATCTAGTTTAGAATAGATGGAATGAAGATGGAGATGGCTTTGAAGCCTTTTAGCCTTGAAGATCGAATGAACCAGGGAGGAACAAGGAGAAGAAAGTCTATCGCACAGTGCCAGCTATAGTTAAATTAGTTTTGAGGTTCATTTTAAAATAAGCTTTCAAATTAAAAATATATATTCATAGGCCAAATGTCTATATTAGCACGCAAATGAAGCCAAAAATTAAGATGACAAAAAGATCCAGAATTTAACTTCGCTTATTATGAGAAACATTAAGTTTCCAAAAATAGCTATAATTTAATGAGTCATGCGTTTCTAAAAATAGAATTACTTTATGAGTCACACATTGTTTCTAAAAATAGTATTTTTCGATGAATCATCCGTTGCTTCTGAAAAAATAGCCTAGTATCTCAAAAACTTCCGCGTAAATATAAAATATTTTGGCCCATAACAACTTTCTCTTATAGGCTCAGATTTTCTGAAGCGACGCGTGGAGTCGGACGCCCTGAACAGCTTGTCCCTGACTACGCATCAAAACGGTTCTAAGCCGACAACAGTAAGCGCGACTGCCAACATCGGCACCGGCAACTCTACGGCAACGACGACCGCCAGGACCCTCACCCGGCAGAAGAATATTGAAGAGTCGCCAGGATTAAGTCCGCCACAGCAACCAGGCGGGCTTCAGGTGGATGGCATCCTTCAGGTAAGTGGCTTGTTTGCGTTACTATTTGCTTTCAAGAAGTGCATGCTACTCATAGTCCACTTTGTATAGAGAGTTTGTAAAGAGACGTTCTCACTAAAATATTATTTTACTAACACGACAATGAACTGAGTACATATGTGCAGCCTATAAGCGTACATCATCCAGTTCACGAATGTACACTGTCTTGCCCCAGTACTTTGGGTGGGAGCGACCAGAACACCATAGAGATAGCTCCACCCTCATGCCGCCGAACAATCTCTAATCTGATTGGGTGTCAGACTACGTAATAAAAATTGCAGCGCGATGCCGCGGACTTTGAAGGACTTTGTCGTCCAATTATTTTGTTTGTCCGTTATTGCAGCAACTAGAAATAGGTTTGGCAGTCAGCCAGCTGTCCTTGTCTACATGCGGTGATCACATTCGCGACTGCTTTGTAGTAAGTGAGGTAAGTGTAAGCCAGAAGATACAAGACATGACTTGGTGCACTTTTAATCTAAGTCGGCAAGACCTGCGTATACCCTGGGCCATGCACATTCACTTTTTATGCACCATGTAAACTAATTAAAGTTCCCATTGTACTTTTAAAATATCCTAGTTAGTTGCCTTAACCATGCTTTAGTAGTATGCCACGAGGTCTATTGGCCACACCAATCGTTTGCTCTGTTATCGTTTAATTGCTGGGCAATGAAACACTTTTTAGAAGAAATTTGTTTTTATTTTGTTTTCTGTTTGTATTTGTTTAAATGGTGACACAGTGGGTGCACTGATTTTAATTCATGGAAAACGAAATACTACGAAATTGTTCTAGGATTTTGCAATTTGAAGATTAATAACTTGACTGATGTCTATGCATATATGTGCGTATATAGTGCAAATGGTCCCTGGTTCAATATTTGATAAGTGGCATATTTGGCCCATATATAACTAACGTGAGCAGTTTGACTGACTGGCTCAGAGATTTGAGCTGGCCTCAACTCTCTGTTTGCTCATAGAAAAATGAATAACTCGTGACTTTAGTGATTTTGGCCACGGGTATCCTACAGCTTGACAATTATGAATTCAGTTGTGGCACAGACGTCGATAAGAAAAACTAAAAAAAAAACTAGGACAGAGACCACGCGAGATTTGACACGATGATTGCATTGCAGTGACTTTGCTCTGACACTGGGCCCGTCCATGACATGGAATACTGCAGTACAGCGAGGGAGAGAAATGGGGAGAGAGTAGATTGGGGAGAGAGTAGATTGGGGAGAGAGTAGATTGGGGAGAGAGGAGATTGAGGAGAGAGTAGATTGGGGAGAGAGGAGATTGGGGAGAGAGTGTAGATTGGGGAGAGAGGAGATTGAGGAGAGAGTAGATTGGGGAGAGAGGAGATTAGGGAGAGAGAGGAGATTGGGGAGAGAGGAGATTGGGGAGAGAGAGTAGTTTGGGAAGAGAGTAGTTTGGGAAGAGAGTAGATTGGGAAGAGAGAGGAGATTGGGGAGAGAGTAGATTGGGGAGAGAGGAGATTGGGAAGAGAGAGGAGATTGGTAAGAGAGTAGTTTGGGAAGAGAGTAGATTGGGAAGAGAGAGGAGATTGGGGAGAGAGGAGATTGGGAAGAGAGAGTAGATTGGGGAGAGAGGAGATTGGGGAGAGAGTAGATTGGGGAGAGAGGAGATTGAGGAGAGAGTAGATTGGGGAGAGAGAGTAGATTGGGAAGAGAGAGTAGATTGGGGAGAGAGGAGATTGGGGAGAGAGGAGATTGGGAAGAGAGAGGAGATTGGGGAGAGAGGAGATTGGGAAGAGAGAGTAGATTGGGGAGAGAGGAGATTGGGGAGAGAGGAGATTGGGGAGAGAGTAGATTGGGGAGAGAGGAGATTGGGGAGAGAGGAGATTGGGAAGAGAGAGGAGATTGGGAAGAGAGAGGAGATTGGGGAGAGAGGAGATTGGGAAGAGAGAGTAGATTGGGGAGAGAGGAGATTGGGGAGAGAGTAGATTGGGGAGAGAGGAGATTGGGGAGAGAGTAGATTGGGGAGAGAGGAGATTGGGGAGAGAGTAGATTGGGGAGAGAGAGTAGATTGGGGAGAGAGTAGATTGGGGAGAGAGAGGAGATTTGGGAGAGAGAGGGGATTGGGGAGAGTGTAGATTGGGGAGAGAGAGTAGATTGGGGAGAGAGAGGAGATTGGAGAGAGTAGATAGGGAAGAGAGAGGGAGATTAAGGAGAGACTGTGAGATTGGTTTAAGTATATGTTAACAGGGGGTACTATGTTAAAAGAGAAAAAAGTTCAGAAGCAGATCAATGCAATAGAGAAGATGATACTCCGATGGGATTTCGCACCAACGGCCGTCGGTGAAAAGTAACACTTTTAAAGACGAAATTTTCCGAAAGCCGAAAGCAAAAATGGATACAATATTTTAAACAAGATCAAAGATATTATCTTTTGGAATAATTTCCCTAGGGTTTAGTTCGGAAAAAATGTGTGAAATTGTCTTTCGCGAATGTTGATAGACTGTTTTTGATGCTTACTGATAGCAAGCGTATATATGGCACACTGGGTGCAGATGTGATTGTGCATTACTGAAGCATGCTTCAGTTATTTAGTCCTCTCATAAGCTTTTTAAGCTCTCTGCTTTGCTATATTTCTACGCATCTCGGCGGTGACAATTTGGTATTTATGAAATGCCTGTCACTTCTTTCTCGTGCTCAATCCTCAGGCTCACTTTACACTTTAATCCACTGGGAGTTAAATGCGCCGCGTCACAATCTCTCTCCTTTCTCACTCTGTCCTTGTCTCATCTCCCTCTCTACCTTCACTACTTCACTACACTGCCCCGACGAAAAATATTAATTATATTCGAAATATCGGCAAATTTAAATTAATACTCAGCGCCTCTGCTTTACCGCGTCAGAACCAGGCGTTGAACTGCTCTACTCTCTCCCTCTCTCCCTCTCTACTTCTCCCTCCCTCTCTACTTCTCCCTCCCTCTCTACTTCTCCCTCCCTCTCTACTTCTCCCTCCCTCTCTACTTCTCCCTCCCTCTCCCTCCCTCCCTCTCTACTTCTCCCTCTCTCTCTACTGTCTCCCTCCCTCTCTACTTCTCCCTCCCTCTCTACTTCTCCCTCCCTCTCTACTTCTCCCTCCCTCTCTACTTCTCCCTCCCTCTCTACTGTCTCCCTCCCTCTCTACTTCTCCCTCCCTCTCTACTTCTCCCTCCCTCTCTACTCTCTCCCTCCCTCCCTCTCTACTTCTCCCTCTCTCTCTACTGTCTCCCTCCCTCTCTACTTCTCCCTCCCTCTCTACTTCTCCCTCCCTCTCTACTTCTCCCTCCCTCTCTACTGTCTCCCTCCCTCTCTACTTCTCCCTCCCTCTCGACTTCTCCCTCCCTCTCTACTCTCTCCTTCCCTCCCTCTCTACTTCTCCCTCTCTCTCTACTGTCTCCCTCCCTCTCTACTTCTCCCTCCCTCTCTACTTCTCCCTCCCTCTCTACTTCTCCCTCCCTCTCTACTCTCTCCCTCCCTCCCTCTCTACTTCTCCCTCTCTCTCTACTGTCTCCCTCCCTCTCTACTTCTCCCTCCCTCTCTACTTCTCCCTCCCTCTCTACTTCTCCCTCCCTCTCTACTTCTCCCTCCCTCTCTACTCTCTCCCTCCCTCCCTCTCTATACTTCTCCCTCCCTCTCTACTGTCTCCCTCCCTCTCTACTTCTCCCTCCCTCTCTACTTCTCCCTCCCTCTCTACTTCTCCCTCCCTCTCTACTCTCTCCCTCCCTCCCTCTCTACTTCTCCCTCTCTCTCTACTTCTCCCTCTCTCTACTTCTCCCTCTCTCTCTACTTCTCCCTCTATCCTTCTCTCTCCCGCTCTCCTTCTCTCTATCCGTCTCTCCTTCTCTCCCTCTCTATCTATATCTGTCACACTAAGCAGTGTCTAGCTTCACAATCGCAGGATCGGCCAAACAGAAACTCATGAATCTGATTGTTTGCGTGGAAAGAGCCAATCGAATGAACACATCAACATGATTACTTTTCGTGATGAAACAGCAACTGCACTCAATCGAGATATGCCAGTTTGTACTGGCTCACTTTAGTTAATTAGATTTCTAGCTTATGGAATAGTAATTTGAAAAATGTTGAAACGACTCAAAAATTACAGAAAGAGATAAGATTACTATTTCGCGCAGACACAACCCACCAGCCATTGACGAAAATTTCTTCCGCAAAGAAAGAGAAATAATATTCAGTCTGCTTTAGCCAAAAGAAATTGTGCCCCAGTTTAATTTAAAATCCGTCAGTACCGCCTCCTAGAGGATGGGGAGTAGAGAAGAGAATTGGGAACAGACTTAAATTCCGAGTCAATAAATAGTGCACAAGCATATAATATACAAAGGCAGCTTCACATTCTATTTTGGGCTAGTAGCAAAGTGCAGTCAACTTTTCTGGCGGACCAAGCATATAGAGAGTATTTTACTATTCTCTTCGTGAAGAAGTGTTAAGTAGACATTCTATTTTTTCCGCATCCATTTTAATTGCACAAAAATGCAGGCCCTAATTTCTCATGTCTTTTTACTGTTATCTTTTATTTTAATGCTTTTCAATGCTAAAACGGCCCTTTTAAGGTCTACAATCACTGGGCCATGGCCAATAAATAAAAAGAACTAATACAATCTCTATTATATTTTAAAAAGATTAGAGTTAAAAGAGAACCTAAATTTTTCATATATTGGCACATTTACTTTGTAAAAAATATCATAAAATATCGCAAAAACGGCCTAGCTTTGGTCCACAATAACTTGGCGTCGGCAAATCAATAATTAATCCAAGCTGTAGTGCAATCCTGTCTGTTTTTTGAAACAAATTATGGCGCCAGTTATGGTTGCATATATTTCAAACACATTTAATCCAGAAAAAAGGCTCGAAAAACTCCTTAAACGGCCCATTTAAGGGCCACCTTTCAGTGCTTATTTTTTGCGTGTGGCAGCAAAATTTTCTAAAATTTTGTTCGTAAAGTACACGGATTAATCATGACTCAATTCTCGCATCAGGTTGGCGGGGGCGGCAGCCGCCGTGGCAGCTTCCGAGCGGTCCGCCGAGGCAGCGGAGGCGCCGCCGCAGCTCAGTCGAATTCAGCAGCTGCCACCGTGTCGACCGCGGCTGCACCAGCCGGCGTTGATGCCAACGAAGTAGTCACGAGACTGCAGGTTGCCCCAGCTGGGTCTAATCAGAATCCGCAGCTAAGAAGACAGCAGCAGCAGCAGCAGCAGCTTCAGCCAAGCTACTCAGCTGATAAAGTGGAACCACTGTCTCAAATTCTCAGTGGGGCTAGCAGCGGTGCTCCGGCTAGCGACCATTTCGACCAGTACAGGTGAGGCTCAAGCGATAGCTGTTCTTAAATCGGATAAATTTATGAGCATCCACAGGTTGGATTTGTGTCTTTATTTCCTCAGGTATGTGTCTAACATTTCTGAGATGTGTGTCTAACAGGTTTGAGGTCTGTGTCTAACAGGTTTGAGGTCTGTGTCTAACAGATTTTAAGTCTGTGTCTAACAGATTCTAGGTCGGTGTCTAACTGGTTTGAGGTATGTGTCTAACAGGTTTGAGGTCTGTGTCTAACAGATTTTAAGTCTGTGTCTAACAGATTCTAGGTCGGTGTCTAACTGGTTTGAGGTATGTGTCTAACAGGTTTGAGGTATGTGTCTAACAGATTTTAAGTCTGTGTCTAACAGATTCTAGGTCGGTGTCTAACAGATTCTAGGTCGGTTTCTAACAGGTTTGAGGTATGTGTCTAACAGGTTTGAGGTATGTGTCTAACAGGTTTGAGGTATGTGTCTAACAGTCTAACAGTTTGGGATCTATATCTCGTAGGTATGATTTATGTCATCAAAGCGCAAAATTTCCCTTTAAGATCCCTTGGTCCCAACGGTGGCAGCAGCGCCCTCGGTGGCATCCGACGAAAACGCGACAGCGGCATCGGCCGCGATTCGTCCTTCGAAGAGTCAACGGCGGCCTCGCCGAACAACAGCGGCGCAGTCGCATTGGTGGGCGGCAGCGGGTTAGCCGTCCCCGCAGTCGGGCCAGCTGCAACCAGCGTCGGTCGTCAGGCCGACTCAGACAGCGGACTAAGCGAGGTGAGCGCGTCCGGATCCGGACTGAGTCGGGGCGGTAGGCGACGCCGGACGATGCCTTCGCTGCTAAGCTGTCCGCCTGTCAGGCCGGCAACAGTGGGCCAGGCCACACTTGAGGATGTGACGCATAGGTGAGCTTGGCAGCGCACAGTGGCTGTACTAACTGGACTGCTCAGGGGCACGATATAAACCTATCTATGAAAAACCATTTTCAGCGTCGAGAATCTAAAGAACTCGACCTACATCATTGAGAACGGCATTCGCAAGCGGGTCCACGCCGAGTCCCGGCCCTGCCTGGCGACCAACCCGTCAAGCTTGACAACGAAGGCTTGCGCGTCTTCCGCGACTCAGGATCCCGAGAGACTAGCCCCGCTGCCGCGGCACTATCGCATCGAGTCGCAGGCGCAACTAGCAAAGGACCTCGGCGAGGGTAGCCTCCCGGATGTCAGCGTCTGTCGGCACATTCGGCGCCACGGTGGAGTCATGTCGCGAGACGAAGTTGCGCGGCTTAGCGAGGCCAGGCGGATGGAGTTGCTGCGTCTGGAAGAGCGCAGGCGGCAAGGCGAGATTGTAATTCGGATGGCAGATCTCAAGGTCAGTTTCTTGCTGTCAGTTTACTCTCGCAATGGATAGAAAGGAAAGGCTTGGTTGTTGCTCGCTTAGTGCGTGGGAGAATGCACACATTCCGTAGTGAAGAGAATCTTTAGATAGGATCAAAGGACAATTGTCGACGCTATATGTATACACTGTAGGACACAGTGCCATAGAATTTACATTCTGTAGTAAAGCGACAGAACTGGCGGCGGTCTGGGTGAGGCCCAATCTTACTGGCAAGTGCGGATACCAGATGTACACAGTAAGGCACAGGGCCATAGAATGTACGAGCGTACATTACGGAGGGTAGAAAAAATAAAGGGGTCAGCGTGGGGAGACGTTCACTGGGGTAGAAAACTATTTTGCTAGCCGTGGCGTGGGGTGTATACTAATGTACATTACTCTAAAATTAAAAAATTTAAAGAGAGAGTAGCCTTGGTAGATGGAAAGGAATGCATGAATTAACGTGAAGTTGCATGAAGTAATTTGTTCTTTTTCTTGCGTTTAAGCGAACTGGAGTGTTTTTAGTTTGAATCCCACCATGACTAATATTTATTAATCTGAAAAAGCATCGATTGAATGAACAAATAAAACCTAGGAATATAAACGTCTTCCGCTCACGGATCCGCATCACGGATTCGTAACCCGGTCCAATATGCGACGCTGTCGTTATTGCGCAACAGTCCAGAGAAACAATTACGGTGCGACCTCCGGTGATGAAAATAGATCGGCCAGTCAGCCAGTTCAAACTAGACACTTCCTGGCTGAGGCTGTCAAATTATTGGCTGCCGCCGCGCTTCGCACCTGTCACTGTGCCACTGACTTTATCAGAGCCGAAGTCAAGGTTAGAAAGCATGATGTGCCTGATACCGCATGCGTTTTACAATGTTAGACACAGGTGGAATGTTAGACACACGTGGAATGTTAGACACAGGTGGAATGTTAGACACACGTGGAATGTTAGACACAGGTGGAATGTTAGACACACGTGGAATGTTAGACACAGGTGGAATGTTAGACACAATTTAGAAGTACACATTGAATGCTTGAATCGCACACGCTCTGAGTGCCTATATGTTTTCTGCTATCTTGAATTATTAGTGCATGCAGTGATTTTTTGACTCCACTCGATCTGTCGCGCCGATGCAAATTCTTAGATTGACGCCCACGGCAAAACCAATTGTGAAATCGCTGTCTTATTCCCAATTTCAGGACTGGTGCCAGGAACACCTGCTACTGTTGTTCGTATTCATAATCAACACGGGACTGGCTATACTTTTCTTTTGCCTA
Source organism: Macrostomum hystrix (assembly GCA_950097015.1). NCBI lineage: Eukaryota > Metazoa > Platyhelminthes > Macrostomidae > Macrostomum > Macrostomum hystrix. The sequence continues at coordinate 6,562,487 of CATNEN010000011.1, forward strand.
TTGACCAGCGCAAAGCCTACCTGATAATAGTAGTGCTATTTTCTAGTGCACCTGAAGAGCTGCCGTCGTGTTTTTGAAACCTTGCGACCAATCGGCAATTTATTTTTCGAAGTTCTTTACGTGAGAGAGTGGTTAGTAATGCTTCAGGACTCTCTACGATCAGCCTGTCACCCTCTGTTCCTGTGTCTGTCTAATCAAACTAAAGCAGTTTTTAGTGATAGAAAAACATTTTTTGCTTGTACAGGATAAGAATCTCCCGAATCGATTATAGAATCTCCGGAATCTATTGTAGAATCTCCCGAATCGATAGTAGAATCTCCCGAATCGATAGTTACAGAATCTCCCGAATCGATAGTAGAATCTCCTGAATCGATAGTAGAATCTCCCAAATCGATAGACGAATCTCCCAAATCGATAGACGAATCTCCTTAATCGTCCGACTAATCCCCTGACAGCCACTCAGCAACCCTAGACAGTCAGTTATAACGAGCTTTTTCATGTGTCCAATTTATTTTATTTTTTGCATGATTAACATTTAATTGTCCATTTAATGCTCCTGTTTTTCTGTTTGGTATTTTTAATCCCTTTGAAATCTACGTTTCCATCGTAATGATCGAGCAATGCAAATTTCGCTGATAGCAACAATGTCCTGTCACTTGATGAAAACTTAACAATCTTCGATTGCCTGTCGCAACGTTACCTACGCTCGTATATTTCTTTTTGTTTATTTAGTTTTTTTTGTGAATTTTATTTTCGCAAGGACTTTAAAATATTAGTTCCTCAGATGTCCCCACAAACGTGAGGCCATTGTACTCAATCGAAAGTGAAGGATCTCAGCTTGTTGCTCGTTAAAAAAATTATTTGGCGCTTCACTTTATTTTTCCATGCACGGCAAAAAGTAATAATCTTAATGGAATTACATTTCTTCTAATAGCGTTATAAGCTAAATTAGGTTTACAAGCTTTAAATTATATTGTCAAAAAATTGTTTGTCTCGTTTTATAATAGGAATAAAGTTATTTTTAAAAGCCTTTTTGCTACTGTTTTCTTCGTGATTAAAAGCTTAATCCTGAAACGGCTAGTCTTTAGCATGATTGCGCTCGCATGAACAAATGCATAAATTTATGACATACAGACAGAAACAAAATGACGCTGTAGACCGATAAAGCAGATTAAGATTTTTAACAGTGTATTCTCGGTATCCTGTCGATGAAGTGTGCATATTTGTTTATAGTTTATAATAATGTTCATCTGCCATCATATCATGGTGAAAATGTAAATTTTTAAGCAGTAATAAATATACAGCAGTTTTTCGATGGAGTTTCAAAAAAATATAAGCTCATTTTTTGTCATATTACTTATTTGCTTTTTTAGTGTTGGTTAAAAGAAGAGCGACTGATAAGCAGGTTCCGCCTTCTTATAAATTCTATAGCGCTATAAAATGCTTGCACGTAATTCTCTAAAAGATTGATAGACTTTGACATAGATTGACATAAGATTGACATACCAAGGAAGAATCGTAAAACTTAAAAAATGTTGCTATGAGTACTTGGAAAATGTACTTATGCTAGTCAGAAGACAGTGTTTATCTGAACAGTGTTTATATGAATATAAAGGATTAACTAACACCGGGGAGTAACACGAAAACTAAAAAGTGATCATATAAATGAAATTAAACGCAACGAAAATTGTATTAAAGTCACAGTAAAAAATAAATATTAGTTACTCACATTTTTTCTTGATATTTAAAGTGATTACTTTGAAATTTTGTTACTTTCCTTATAACGACGTGAAGGTTTTAAATAGTATTTAGTGCAGGCTAATTTAATATTATCGATGCGGAGCGGCCGTACAGTATACGTTTTCCTTTTGCTGAATGACCTGCAACCCTGAAGTTAAATTAAGCCAGCTGTGAGGAGATGTCCTTTGGCAATCTGGTTTAACTACTGACACATAGATTAGTAAAACCATGCTTTGACAGTCAAGAGATGCATTGCAAATCTGATGAAGTGCTTAGATTGTGTCTGCAAGACAAGGCTGACCTGTAGGGACAACTTTCCTAGCAAAATAATTTTAGTAGCTTACATTTCTAGGTTTTACACTATTTAGACCTTGGCCTACCCTGTTTTATTTTGTTCTTAGCTTCTGATGTATACCTATCACTCTCAGGTGACTCATGTCATGATGTGGCAGCAAAACTAGCCATAACAAATAATTCAGCTGCTAATACATGTCAAAATGTGATTGGTTTCATGGTTTTGTATTTTTAGACTTAAAGACTGTAAAAAAAGAATATAAATTAAGCAGAATTTTAATTAGCTAGCTAGCTAGTAGTAGGCCTAATGATGATATGACCATAGGATCCCTAGCCAAAACTTTTGCTTTGATAAAGGCCTAGCAATAATTTGGACAAATAGGTCTAAAATGCATACATTTACTATTATTGACATTAATAACTGTCCTAGGCCTACAGTTATTAATTAGTCTTAGTCAAATATAATAAGTAACAATAATATTTTATTTTATTCATTTTTTATTTTTTTATTTCATTTTTTCATCATAGGCTACATCTATTCTAGATTACTATTCTCAATGGATGTAATTTTCCTTTGTGTAGCTAGTTCTAACAAAACAGTTACTAATTTATATGCATATAGCTGTCAGCTATTATATTTTTTGTAGTAAATATTTAGCTGAATAATATACAGCACTGACATATGATATATATTAGGCCTATATTTCCAAGTGTTTGAAAACATTTTATATATAGCTAATCTTAAGGAATTTAATTCCAATTAAGTTATTTTGATTGTTATATGAAATGGAAATCTTGAAACTTGATTGGTGCCATTTATATGTTATCAAGGTTCAATATTCATATTATAAGCCGATATAGTCATAATTGTCATTTTTCTAAGAATACCTTCTTGTTCCACATATCAATATCATAGGTAGGCCTAACTACTGCTTCTATTCTAGTTCTAGTTACCTACAACATTTAAACATGCAGCATTGCAGACAACTTTCAAATAGTATCAATATCAAAATAATGTTTGATATTTTTATTCCCTAGTCTGAAAAAATATTTTTTTTGTATCCTAGCTTTTAACTAAAAAGCTACCTTGCCTAAGCCAATCTCCTAGAGTTGGAAAGATGAGTGCCAAAGCAGTTAACATATTTGTTGTTTACCTTTGAATCAAGGCCCTTAAGCCAAAATTCCACAGTGAATATAAATTCTGTTGCAGGGCTATATGAATAATTAAGATCCCATTGCTATTACCAAAGTTGTCATAAGCCTAACTTCTTAATAAATTTTTCATCCTAATAATGCCACCAAAGTTGTAGTAGTTGACAAAACATTGATCTCCTACTTTCTCTCACTCATTTATTTATACCTGTTTTCATGTCTCTCCTCCACTTCATTAAAATGTATAAATTCGGTGCATTGGTACATTAAAACAAATGTGTATTTAAACAAAAAATAGATGATTTCTAAGACAATGAAGAAAGCCCTATTTAAATTCATTATAGGGAACAGAAGAGTTGTAGACTTTTAGGTTTGTTATAGTTTTACACCCCTAAGGGCCAAACTTCAAGACAGTAAGAGTCTGTATTGCCTGACAATATGAAATTCAGGGCAGATGTACTTACCTTGTGTGAGTTTGTGCCTATATATAGGTTTATGTATGCCTGGGCTACAGGACTACTGTTACCATATTATATGCTGTTACATATAGCTCTTGGTAAATGATTATTCAAATATCATTAGGCATCGCACTAGGCCTATGTAGGGGTTACTGTAAACATAATTTAGCAGACTACATCTTTTGTTCTCATAAATACATTTTTTTGTTTATACTAAGCTGACCAATGCCATAGTCTGGATAATTTATCTGGCTTTCACCCACATTTTTTGCCTACAGTATTGGTGTACAAGTAGGCACACTGAAAGTTTGGCATGTATATTTACTTGCTGAAAATATTCCTGATTAATAAATAAATATTTGTAGAATAAATTAAAACCTTTTATATATATAGAAAATCACGCATTGAAGTTTGTGTTACATTATAATTTTTTTAATTATTGCTTATAAAAGTAACTTGTATAATTTCATGCAATTTTGTATTTTTTAAGACTGGAACATAATTACCCTTAACATTGAATGCTAAAGTTTTACACAATGCTTCTTGAACTTAGGTGAATTTTAGCAGTTATGTATCTTTAATTTCTCAATAGTTGTAAACCAAACCACAAAACTATTTTCTAAATTAGTTCCAACCCTGGATCTTGTATTTTCTAGCCCGATCCCTTCCTAAAGCAGCAGCAAAGCATGGCAGCCAATGGTGAAATAGCTAATGGTGACGCAGCTGCTTCAGCTGAATCAGCCAGCGAGATGACATCCAAGGATTATTACTTCGACTCCTACGCCCATTTCGGCATTCACGAGGAGATGCTGAAAGACGAAGTTCGCACCACAACTTATCGCAATGCTATGCAGCACAATAAGCACCTTATTAAGGACAAGATTGTCCTAGATGTTGGATGCGGAACTGGCATTCTGAGCATGTTTGCTGTCAAAGCCGGAGCTAGGCATGTGTACGCTATCGACTGTAGCAACATTATCGATCATGCCAAGAATATTATCGCTGCCAATGGCATGGCTGATAAGATTACACTGATCAAGGTTTGTAATGGGAGCAGTATAATTTACTTCTGTTTGATGAGATTGTAGGGTTGTGGTTGATGATATTGTAGGGTTCTGGTTGATGAGATTGTAGGGTTCTGGTTGGTGATATTGTAGGGTTCTGGTTGATGAGATTGTAGGGTTCTGGTTGATGAGATTGTAGGGTTCTGGTTGATGATATTGTAGGGTTCTGGTTGATGATATTGTAGGGTTCTGGTTGATGATATTGTAGGGTTCTGGTTGATGATATTGTAGGGTTCTGGTTGGTGATATTGTAGGGTTCTGGTTGGTGATATTGTAGGGTTCTGGTTGATGATATTGTAGGGTTCTGGTTGATGAGATTGTAGGGTTCTGGTTGATGAGATTGTAGGGTTCTGGTTGATGATATTGTAGGGTTCTGGTTGGTGATATTGTAGGGTTCTGGTTAATGATATTGTAGGGTTCTGGTTGATGAGATTGTAGGGTTCTGGTTGATGAGATTGTAGGGTTCTGTTTGATGAGATTGTAGGGTTCTGGTTGGTGATATTGTAGGGTTCTGGTTGGTGATATTGTAGGGTTCTGGTTGATGATATTGTAGGGTTCTGGTTGATGATATTGTAGGGTTCTGGTTGATGAGATTGTAGGGTTCTGGTTGATGATATTGTAGGGTTCTGGTTGGTGATATTGTAGGGTTCTGGTTGATGAGATGGTAGGGTTCTGGTTGATGATATTGTAGGGTTCTGGTTGATGATATTGTAGGGTTCTGGTTGGTGATATTGTAGGGTTCTGGTTGATGATATTGTAGGGTTCTGGTTGGTGATATTGTAGGGTTCTGGTTGGTGATATTGTAGGGTTCTGGTTGATGATATTGTAGGGTTCTGGTTGATGAGATTGTAGGGTTCTGGTTGATGAGATTGTAGGGTTCTGGTTGATGATATTGTAGGGTTCTGGTTGGTGATATTGTAGGGTTCTGGTTAATGATATTGTAGGGTTCTGGTTGATGAGATTGTAGGGTTCTGGTTGATGAGATTGTAGGGTTCTGTTTGATGAGATTGTAGGGTTCTGGTTGGTGATATTGTAGGGTTCTGGTTGGTGATATTGTAGGGTTCTGGTTGATGATATTGTAGGGTTCTGGTTGATGATATTGTAGGGTTCTGGTTGATGAGATTGTAGGGTTCTGGTTGATGATATTGTAGGGTTCTGGTTGGTGATATTGTAGGGTTCTGGTTGATGAGATGGTAGGGTTCTGGTTGATGATATTGTAGGGTTCTGGTTGATGATATTGTAGGGTTCTGGTTGGTGATATTGTAGGGTTCTGGTTGATGATATTGTAGGGTTCTGGTTGATGATATTGTAGGGTTCTGGTTGATGATATTGTAGGGTTCTGGTTGATGATATTGTAGGGTTCTGGTTGATGATATTGTAGGGTTCTGGTTGGTGATATTGTAGGGTTCTGGTTGATGATATTGTAGGGTTCTGGTTGGTGATATTGTAGGGTTCTGGTTGATGAGATTGTAGGGTTCTGGTTGATGAGATTGTAGGGTTCTGGTTGATGATATTGTAGGGTTCTGGTTGATGAGATTGTAGGGTTCTGGTTGATGAGATTGTAGGGTTCTGGTTGATGATATTGTAGGGTTCTGGTTGATGATATTGTAGGGTTCTGGTTGATGATATTGTAGGGTTCTGGTTGATGATATTGTAGGGTTCTGGTTGATGATATTGTAGGGTTCTGGTTGGTGATATTGTAGGGTTCTGGTTGATGAGATTGTAGGGTTCTGGTTGATGAGATTGTAGGGTTCTGGTTGATGATATTGTAGGGTTCTGGTTGATGATATTGTAGGGTTCTGGTTGATGATATTGTAGGGTTCTGGTTGATGATATTGTAGGGTTCTGGTTGATGAGATTGTAGGGTTCTGGTTGATGAGATTGTAGGGTTCTGGTTGATGAGATTGTAGGGTTCTGGTTGATGATATTGTAGGGTTCTGGTTGATGATATTGTAGGGTTCTGGTTGGTGATATTGTAGGGTTCTGGTTGATGATATTGTAGGGTTCTGGTTGATGATATTGTAGGGTTCTGGTTGATGAGATTGTAGGGTTCTGGTTGATGATATTGTAGGGTTCTGGTTGGTGATATTGTAGGGTTCTGGTTGATGAGATGGTAGGGTTCTGGTTGATGATATTGTAGGGTTCTGGTTGATGATATTGTAGGGTTCTGGTTGATGATATTGTAGGGTTCTGGTTGGTGATATTGTAGGGTTCTGGTTGATGATATTGTAGGGTTCTGGTTGATGAGATTGTAGGGTTCTGGTTGATGATATTGTAGGGTTCTGGTTGATGATATTGTAGGGTTCTGGTTGATGAGATTGTAGGGTTCTGGTTGATGATATTGTAGGGTTCTGGTTGATGATATTGTAGGGTTCTGGTTGATGAGATTGTAGGGTTCTGGTTGATGAGATTGTAGGGTTCTGGTTGATGAGATTGTAGGGTTCTGGTTGATGAGATGGTAGGGTTCTGGTTGATGAGATTGTAGGGTTCTGGTTGGTGATATTGTAGGGTTCTGGTTGATAATATTGTAGGGTTCTGGTTGATGATATTGTAGGGTTCTGGTTGGTGATATTGTTGGGTCAAAGAAAAAATCAAATCTCTCCCCAGGGCAAGGTGGAGGACATCACCCTGCCAGTGGAGAAGGTTGACATCATTGTTAGCGAATGGATGGGCTACAATCTGTTCTACGAGTCCATGCTGAACACTGTTATCTACGCGCGCGACAAGTGGCTAGCCGAGAAAGGTCTAATCTTTCCCGACCGGTGCACCCTGTACATCTGCGCCATCGAGGACCGGCAGTACAAGGATGAGAAGATCAACTGGTGGGACAATGTCTATGGCTTCAACATGTCCTGCATCCGTCGCGTGGCCATCTCTGAGCCTCTTGTTGACGTTGTTGATCCAAAACAGCTGGTTACTAATTGCTGCCTGCTGAAGGAGATTGACATCTACACCGTGACTGTCCCGGATCTGGAGTTCACCTCCAACTTTAGCCTCGCCTGCCAGCGCAACGACTACATCCAGGCATTTGTCACCTTCTTCAACATTGAATTCTCTATGTGCCACAAGCGCACTGGCTTCTCTACTAGTGAGTAGCGTCTTGCGCTTGTTAACTTTGTCTTCGTTTTAAGGTTTAATGACTGCTTTCTAGCATGGGGTCGACTCACGACTCAAAGGTCGGTAGTTCGATTCCTGACTCTACTGGAACACAAATTTTGCTAGACATTTTATTGCACATTAGCTCTGCTCAGTTAGCTGTTTAATGTGGCGCCCCATTCAGTCCATGGACTGAGTTGCTATGGACTGCACATGGGGTGAGTGGCAGGGAGCGGTTAACGCGTTTGCATCTCGCACCGAGGTACCTGAGCTCGATTCCGCGGCGAGGCCACATTCATGATCACACCTGTGTGCGTGTGTGCTCAGGAGTGGTGCCATTGCCGGCGGCCCTCCTGCAATTATTATTATTACGGTCTTGCACGTCTGGTCCTTGTGGTACAAATGCACAGAAAAAGCTTTCATCCTAGCGCAGTTTTCTAGCGTCAACAACAACGGGCAAGCTTTGTAGCGGGGTATGTTATACTGGCGAGCGAGCGAGCACCAGCTGTTTATTCACCTAGCCCTAAATTGTCGCTCAAGCAATCTCGCGGTATCAACGAAAATCAGAGTGGAACCTGGCCAGCTTCCATCTTTCCTGCATCATCATTTTCGCGATTTAGTTTTTTTTATAATTGGCCGAATGATGATTGCGGCGAATCTTTATCTTTTGGTAGATTCGGAATGGAAAATTGGTCATTTTTTTCTGTCGCTGATAGAGACGCTGTTGTTGATAGTGCAAGCAATTAGCTTTGCTAGTGCAGCTGTGTTACTTAAATTATTGCACAGCTGGGCTGAACAGGCATCAGACAATTTTGCCGCTGCTTTTTTGAGAAGCTGTAAATTTTATGACGATATTCGGCGAAAATTGTCACCAGGAAAAACTAGTTTGACTTTTGTGAACTGGCGTGTTTTGAATGTAGACTTTTGAAAATAAGATACGAGAAAGACTAGACAGGTGGCTGATAAGAGCAGACAGATGAGTGATATAAGAGCAGATAGGTTAGTGATAAGAGCAGACAGGCGAGTGATAAGAGCAGACAGGCTAGTGATATAAGTGCAGATAAGTTAGTGATAAGAGCAGACAGGCGAGTGATATAAGTGCAGATAAGTTAGTGATAAGAGCAGACAGGCGAGTGATATAAGTGCAGATAAGTTAGTGATAAGAGCAGACAGGCTAGTGATATAAGTGCAGATAAGTTAGTGATAAGAGCAGACAGGCTAGTGATATAAGTGCAGATAAGTTAGTGATAAGAGCAGACAGATGAGTGATATAAGAGCAGATAAGTTAGTGATAAGAGCAGACAGGCTAGTGATATAAGTGCAGATAAGTTAGTGATAAGAGCAGACAGGCGAGTGATATAAGTGCAGATAAGTTAGTGATAAGAGCAGACAGGCTAGTGATAAGAGCCGACAGGTGAATGATAATAGCAGGCAGTGAGAGATAAGAGCAGACAGGTGAGTGATAAGACTAGACAGGCGAATGATAAGAGCAGGCGGTCAGTGATAAGACTAGACAGGTGGGTAATAAGACTAGACAGGTGAGTGATAAGAGCAGACAGGCGAATGATACGAGTAAAAGCAGACAGGTGAATAATAAAAGCAGACAGGTGAGTGATAAGAGCAGACAGGCGAATGATAAGAGCCGACAGGTGAGTGATAATAGCAGGCAGTGAGAGATAAGAGTAGACAGGTGGGTGATAAGAGCAAACAGGTGAATAATAAGAGCAGACAGGTGAGCTATAAGTGCTGACTGGTAAGGTACAAGTAAAATAGGAGATAGAAGGTTAGAATAGTAGATGATGGGAATTATAGGATAAAAGCTAAAAGTTAGACACGTTAAGATTGAAATCTATAAAGCTGAGAAATAAGACAGGCAGTATGAAGGATGAGACAATTATTACTATTGTTAATTGTTAATTAAGTGCGCCAAAAAAGGTATTTATTGCCAATTTATCCGATTGGATTCAGATAAAGATCTAAAGGAAAGGCAGCTTAAGATAAGCAGTTCAGATTGTTTAATAAGGGTTTGATCACAGAATACACAGAATGTATTCTGTGGGTTTGATATAAGAAAGAGAATCGAAAATTAAAGGTAGAGCAACACTAAACGAATATTGTTTAGTAATCATTGCTTTGGTCCGAGTACACAAGTTTAAAATCCAAAGTCTTTAGAAAAAGGAATATCAAGATCATCTGAAAAGCGATTTGAAAGAAAGCAGTGTGTCGCAAGTTGGCAAAAAAAGACAAAAATATCAGCAGTCCCTAATATAAATTAGGGATAAAACTGGTAACTGGTATAAAACCCGCATTCGGTTCATTAATGTGGCATGAGCAGAGTGGCGCAGTGGAAGCGTGCTGGGCCCATAACCCAGAGGTCCGTGGATCGAAACCACGCTCTGCTAAACATTTTTTTTTATTTTTGTCTGTACTTCTCTGCATAGCAAAAGGTACCTAAAAATGAAATGAAATATTTACTACATTTATATTATATCTTTAATTAGACCTAAATCAATTTATGTTTTTCAAAGTAAGAAATATTTTTGCACGATATATAACATTTTCGCTACATATCGGCTAAACCATTTTTCACACTAACTGTAATATATATTATACTTGCGTTGTAAGAAGTAAAGCGAACCAGCAATCTTACGCCATCTCTGCTTATTTAACTACTTTTGCTAATGTTTTTTTCGATACATATCGGCGAATATCTTTTTGACTTGTTTATTATTCATTAACGCAATATTTAGGCCCGGAAAGTCGCTACACGCACTGGAAGCAGACTGTGTTCTACATTGACGCCGGCGGCGACGAATACCTGACGGTGATGAAGGGCGAAGAGATTAGCGGCACATTCACAATCAAGCCGAACGATAAGAACAAGGTAAATGCTTTATTTCGATTCTAAAGCAGTTTCTTGATACTAGTCAGCAACCTTTTAAGCTACTAAAAGTAGAGTGTAACGCGTTTTATATAAAAATGTATATTTCATATTCAATAATTAATGTTCATTTTAGCGCGATTTGGACATGCAAATCGCCATCAAGTTCAGCGGCGAATTGTCTCGAATGGAGGAGACCTTTAACTATAAAATGCGTTAGAAGAAAGTACTAACTCGAACTGGCGCCTTGTGTTCAGTGGCTGCGAACATTACTTGCAAGTTTCTACTCGCCGATCCTCTCTCCGCTGCTCCCGGCACCATTTTTTGCCTAGCGCGCACCTATTGCGCAGCTCTCTCGGTCTCTTCTTTAATCTGTATTATGTCGCTGCATTTCACAATAATCAACTTTTGTTTTGCGCGCTAACTCTCAGCCGTCATTCTTTTTTTCCTAAGCCCTCCTCGTCTGGTCCTTCCCTAATGAATGCACGGCGGTTCTCTTGTTGTTTGTCTATTATCTATTTTTCTCCGTTTATTATGTTCGGCTCTGGTTATTTGTTGATCATCTTTGTGTAAGAATAAGTGCTTACTTAGCCCCGGTAAAAGACAAGTGAAATGTTGAAGCGATAAGCAATGTTCAAGCTTGAAATACAACTTCATGGCTATTGCAGCTGCGCCTTCAGGTTAATGGCGATCGTTGGCCCCGCAATTGTTCTATTTTTTAATAAGACAAACTGAAACTACCGATTGCCTTGATGGTCTTGCTTCATTGTTGCTTCATTTATTGCCTGTCATCAATTGGAGCTTATTAAGCTCGATAACAGTCGATGATAAATTCGGATACAGTGCTACTTCTCCGGCAAAACACTCACTACGTTCCCCTCAGTTTCAGTTCAGTACAGTACATTCCTCTCAGTGTCTGTTCAGTACAGTACATTCCTCTCAGTGTCTGTTCAGTACAGTACATTTCCCTCTGTGTCAGTTCAGTACATTCCTCTCAGTATCAGTTCAGTACAGTACATTCCTCTCAGTGTCTGTTCAGTACATTCCTCTCAGTGTCTGTTCAGTACATTCCTCTCAGTGTCTGTTCAGTACAGTACATTTCCCTCTGTGTCAGTTCAGTACATTCCTCTCAGTGTCAGTTCAGTACAGTACATTCCTCTCAGTGTCAGTTCAGTACATTCCTCTCAGTGTCTGTTCAGTACATTCCTCTCAGTGTCTGTTCAGTACATTCCTCTCGATGTCTGTTCAGTACATTCCTCTCAGTGTCTGTTCAGTACAGTACATTCCTCTCAGTGTCTGTTCAGTACAGTACATTTCCCTCTGTGTCAGTTCAGTACATTCCTCTCAGTGTCTGTTCAGTACATTCCTCTCAGTGTCTGTTCAGTACATTCCTCTCAGTGTCTGTTCAGTACATTCCTCTCAGTGTCTGTTCAGTACATTCCTCTCAGTGTCTGTTCAGTACAGTACATTTCCCTCTGTGTCAGTTCAGTACATTCCTCTCAGTGTCAGTTCAGTACAGTACATTCCTCTCAGTGTCAGTTCAGTACATTCCTCTCAGTGTCTGTTCAGTACATTCCTCTCAGTGTCTGTTCAGTACATTCCTCTCGATGTCTGTTCAGTACATTCCTCTCAGTGTCTGTTCAGTACATTCCTCTCAGTGTCTGTTCAGTACATTCCTCTCAGTGTCTGTTCAGAACATTCCTCTCAGTGTCTGTTCAGTACATTCCTCTCAGTGTCTGTTCAGTACATTCCTCTCAGTGTCTGTTCAGTACATTCCTCTCAGTGTCTGTTCAGTACATTCCTCTCAGTGTCTGTTCAGTACATTCCTCTCAGTGTCTGTTCAGTACAGTACATTTCCCTCTGTGTCAGTTCAGTACATTCCTCTCAGTGTCAGTTCAGTACAGTACATTCCTCTCAGTGTCTGTTCAGTACATTCCTCTCAGTGTCTGTTCAGTACATTCCTCTCAGTGTCTGTTCAGTACATTCCTCTCGATGTCTGTTCAGTACATTCCTCTCAGTGTCTGTTCAGTACATTCCTCTCAGTGTCTGTTCAGTACATTCCTCTCAGTGTCAGTTCAGTACATTCCTCTCAGTGTCTGTTCAGTACATTCCTCTCAGTGTCTGTTCAGTACATTCCTCTCAGTGTCTGTTCAGTACATTCCTCTCAGTGTCTGTTCAGTACATTCCTCTCAGTGTCTGTTCAGTACAGTACATTTCCCTCTGTGTCAGTTCAGTACATTCCTCTCAGTGTCAGTTCAGTACAGTACATTCCTCTCAGTGTCAGTTCAGTACATTCCTCTCAGTGTCTGTTCAGTACATTCCTCTCAGTGTCTGTTCAGTACATTCCTCTCAGTGTCTGTTCAGTACAGTACATTCCTCTCAGTGTCTGTTCAGTACATTCCCCTCAGTTTCAGTTCAGTACAGTACATTCCTCTCAGTGTCTGTTCAGTACATTCCTCTCAGTGTCTGTTCAGTACATTCCTCTCAGTGTCTGTTCAGTACAGTACATTCCTCTCAGTGTCTGTTCAGTACATTCCTCTCAGTGTCTGTTCAGTACAGTACATTCCTCTCAGTGTCTGTTCAGTACATTCCCCTCAGTGTCTGTTCAGTACAGTACATTCCTCTCAGTGTCTGTTCAGTACAGTACATTCCTCTCAGTGTCTGTTCAGTACATTCCCCTCAGTTTCAGTTCAGTACAGTACATTCCTCTCAGTGTCTGTTCAGTACAGTACATTCCTCTGTGTCAGTTCAGTACATTCCCCTCAGTGTAGGTTCAGTACATTCCTATTAACCTTGTCTTGTACATATTTACCTGTCGGTCATATGCATTTCACCGATCAGTAAGTTTTCAATAACTTCAACGTATGATTCAGAAAGTATATTGCACTTTAGTGTAGCCTCGCTGACGCAGTTGAATTTAAATTGCACTTAAATTGCCATAGACAGTTGCAATCCTTCATGTGGTAGTCATTGGCAGAAACCTCGCTTATAAAGTTAGCAAATATGATCACAAGCCGAATGGAAACCAACAGTGAATAGCCGAACTGCAATTTCGGCTTCAACAAACTAGAAGTTCGGTCTGACAAACGTTGAAATCTGAAGCAATTCTCTGTTTAGACCGAGCTGGCTGGTCTGACCAATAGTGGAGCCCACCCGAAATGCGACAACCAATCCTAGCGCGTCATCAGCAGGTGAGACATTTCTGTGTATCGGTGCTAGATAAAGAGACGTACGTTTTTCCCTGACTTTCCCCAGTAGCCAACAAAACGCATCTTGAACGTTGCAGCAACAGCTAAAGGAAATGCCAGTGTCAGTGGAGCCGACAGCCACAATGAAGCCATTGCAGACGGCATCATACATCGAAAGCAATGCGACAGTCAGCAAGCTGTGGAAGATGCAACAAAGTCCGCCTGCGCTCGCCGATAACGGAGTCGAAACATCCCAAGAGGCAGAAATGTCAGTTAAGGTCATCAGTAATTTCGAAAACAGCAACAGCAGCAGCGTGCCGCTGGTCAGGAAGCGCAGAAAAGCTGAAGTTCTGCTCAGCACCCTCAGGGCCTTTCGCGAAGACGCCGTTGTCGAGCTCAGCGACAAGACTGGCAGCTCTCCAGTTGACTTCGGCTCAGCTGCACCTCCCAGACAGGTGCGATGGACCACCAACTGGTTCAGCAATTTCCCAGCCTACGGACTGCACTTAATTCCCAATAGCCCGGCGCTGCAGCATCAGCAGCTGCTTCATCGCCAGCAGCAGCAGCAGCAAGTTCACTACGCAAGCGGCTCTCCTATTGTGATGACTTCGTCGGTTGCTACGACAGTCACGGCCGGAGATGTTGCCTCGGCTCATCATCGACATCATCAGCAGCACGTGGCCTCCTGCGCCGCTTGCAGATTCCAGCGTTCTCAGCAGCATCTCCGGCCCTGCCTGCAGCACGGGCCGCACGCGGTGGCTTACATCTCCCAAGCTGGCAGCATCAACTGCTGCGCCCCCATCCTGCTGGGCTCGCCAGTCAGCCTGGACCTCAGCAGCACTGATCGAGGCGTTCGGGCCGAGATGGCTTTCAACGGAGCTCAGGAGCCGGCCACCGCCGCGGCTGCAGCAAGGCCAGAGTTCCAGCAGCATCAGCAGCAGCAGCAGCAGTTGCAGCTCCGTTTCTCGCAGCAGCAGCAGCCAATCAGTCAGGAACTGCAGCTGAAGTCGCAGCCGTTTGTACAGGTTCGCAATCCGCTATGCGTGCCCCGCCGCTCCGACTACCTCGCCTCTTGGCGAACCTGCATGGTGCCGATTCTGGATCTGGAGCAGTGTGAGTTTGCTCAGCAATCTAATTATCCCATTTCATTATTAGTTTACTGCCATTTAAATTCCAGTAATGTAACTTTAGTGCCATTCCAATGCCAGTTTAGTGTCATTCCAATGCCAGTTTAGTGTCATTCCAATGCCAGTTTAGTGCCATTCCAATGCCAGTTTAGTGTCATTCCAATGCCAGTTTAGTGCCATTCCAATGCCAGTTTAGTGTCATTCCAATGCCAGTTTAGTACCATTCCAATGCCAGTTTAGTACCATTCCAATGCCAGTTTAGTACCATTCCAATGCCAGTTTAGTGTCATTCCAATGCCAGTTTAGTGTCATTCCAATGCCAGTTTAGTACCATTCCAATGCCAGTTTAGTGTCATTCCAATGCCAGTTTAGTGCCATTCCAATGCCAGTTTAGTGTCATTCCAATGCCAGTTTAGTGTCATTCCAATGCCAGTTTAGTGCCATTCCAATGCCAGTTTAGTGCCATTCCAATGCCAGTTTAGTGTCATTCCAATGCCAGTTTAGTGCCATTCCAATGCCAGTTTAGTGTCATTCCAATGCTAGTTTAGTTTGATTCCAATGCCATTTGAAAGTGATTTTAATTTCTACATATTGCACGATTTACAGTTTTATAAAGTGCTTCTAGGATAAATAGCTAAAAACGTGTTGAAAACTTAAATCCCATTTTCCATATAGACTTAATCCTTTGCTGTAAAAGTACTTTACTTCCATATTAAGTACTATGGTGATTAATATGGGCTGGTCAGGTTAGCCATTTAATGCCTTTAACGGCAATTAATTTGTCTAGTTGTTTTCTAAAACTTAAAAAAGAATTGAAGAAGTTTTTTACGCGGATCAGTTTTTTGTTTCCATCGCCGAAGACAGTGACAAAGGTAGGACAATTAAGGCTTAAAATGCGGATGGGATGGGAAAAGGGGATTTGAAAGGTGCCGGCATGAGCAGACTATTAAATCCTAGCATTTTGGGCCATTAAATATGTCTTTTGCGTAGCCAGCATCCACAGGACACCATGGACACCAGAGCCAATGCAAATGGACCGCCTACTCACGGGATTTACTAAACGCCTTAATCTCCCCCAACCACCCCAACTCAAAGCCCTTCCTGGCTCTCCTAAACTCCTGACTCAGCTTTGACACGTCTGGTACTTAACGACTAAATGTCGAGTTTTTTTAGAAGAAAAATTCTATCGTTGGCCCACTCTCATTGTTTCTAAGCAGGAAATGACAGGCGATGAAAAGGGGCGCCCTGCTACAGGTGGGATTTTTGAGAGCGATTCGTGTCACGTTTCATCGCGCCATGAATTCTGCAAATGCTTTGGGCACTGATGGCTCTGTGACATTTTTTGAACCCGCTGGCTCTGACTCTTTAACTCTCTCTCCCCTCTCTTCTATCTCGTTCTCTCTCTCCTCTCTCCTATCTCATTCTCTCTCTCCTCTCTCCCATCTCATTCTCTCCCTCCTCTCTCCCATCTCATTCTCTCCCCCCTCTCTTCTATCTCGTTCTCTCTCTCCTCTCTCCTATCTCATTCTCTGTGTCCTCTCTCCTATCTCATACTCTCTCTCCTCTCTCCTATCTCGTTCTCTCTCTCCTCTCTCCTATCTCATTCTCTCCCTCCTCTCTCCCTCCTCTCTCCTATCTCGTTCTCTCTCTCCTCTCTCCTATCTCATTCTCTCCCTCCTCTCTCCCTCCTCTCTCCTATCTCGTTCTCTCTCTCCTCTCTCCTATCTCATTCTCTCCCTCCTCTCTCCTATCTCATTCTCTCCCTCCTCTCTCCCTCCTCTCTCCTATCTCGTTCTCTCTCTCCTCTCTCCTATCTCATTCTCTCCCTCCTCTCTCCTATCTCATTCTCTCTCTCCTCTCTCCTATCTCATTCTCTCCCTCCTCTCTCCCTCCTCTCTCCTATCTCGTTCTCTCTCTCCTCTCTCCTTCTCTCGTTTTTTTCAGCCCTCTACTCTCATCTCCATATTATCATCAACTTCTCTCTGATCCTCTCCCTCTTATTATCACTCTGTCTGGGCATATTCTCCTTTGTTCTTCCCAAAGTAAACTTGATCAGAAAAGGTCGAAACTATGGCTATTTTGTCGTGAACGTGCGTGCGATATTTTTGTATTGTTTATTCATTAATTCTCTTCTCCAACTCCAAAACTTCCAAATCCCACTCCCTAGCTCTCTCCCCTTCCTACAATAACCCACGACTCTCGAGGCCAGGCATGCGACTTGAGCTTGAGTTCGCCACCGCCGCCACCACGTGACAAAATCTAGAAGTTAAAAAAGAAATGGAAGTTGGGAATTGTTATATTTTGTCGACTGCGTATCGGTTTTGACTATAAATTCGCGCTGTATGAAAGGAAGGGGGTCGGACTGAGGTGGCGCCTGAAAAATATCTGAGTCTAGTCTACAGCTGGGCTAGAGTTGAATCTTAGCGGAGGGATTTTGGCGGTCAAAACACGGCGGCTAGAAGCAGTTGAGTTAGTGTGTAGCTTCTCAGTCAATTGGCCTGTACATTCCGCATACTGTACGCACCACCCCGTGCTAGCCAAGCATGCGGGACAGCTTTTAGCGCCATGGCTAGAGCTTTGGTCTACTGAACAAGACGTCGTGAGTTCGAATCTTAGCCTAAGGATGACAGTTTCTGTCCTAGAGCTAGACACTTGATTCCCAATGTAGAGCTCTGATGGGAGAGGATGGAGGGCAGACAGGGGAGAGGATGTAGGGAAGAGGATGGAGGGCAGAGAGGGGAGAGGATGTTGGGAAGAGAATGAAGGGCAGAGAGGGGAGAGGATGCAAAGCAGACAGGGGGAGGATGGAGATCAGAGAGGGGAGAGGATGGAGGGCAGAGAGGGGAGAGGATGGAGGGCAGAGATCGTGGAGAGGATGCAAAGCAGAGAGGGGGAGGATGGAGGGCAGAGAGGGGAGAGGATGGAGGGCAGAGAGGGGAGAGGATGGAGGGCAGAGAGGGGAGAGGATGGAGGGCAGAGAGGGGAGAGGATGGAGGGCAGAGAGGGGAGAGGATGGAGGGCAGAGATCGTGGAGAGGATGCAAAGCAGAGGGGAGAGGATGGAGGGCAGAGAGGGGAGAGGATGGAGGGCAGAGAGGGGAGAGGATGGAGGGCAGAGAGGGGAGAGGATGGAGGGCAGAGAGGGGAGAGGATGGAGGGCAGAGAGGGGAGAGGATGGAGGGCAGAGAGGGGAGAGGATGGAGGGCAGAGAGGGGAAAGGATGGAGGGCAGAGATCGTGGAGAGGATGCAAAGCAGAGGGGAGAGGATGCAGGGCAGAGGGGAAAGGATGGAGGGCAGAGGGGAGAGGATGGAGGGCAGAGGGGAGAGAATGGAGAGCAGAGAGGGGAGTATTAGTTCGATGGCAGCAGGTGATAAGTGAGATTAATTGTGATCTTAAGCCAAGATCAACAAGAAGTGACATTGTCTGCCGAGTTAAGATATTCGCAGTTGAAAAAACGCAAACTTAAGAATGTTGGCTTGTTTGTGTCCAAGGTATCCTTATTTGAGTGCAGAGGTTGTCAAGTCGTAGTGCGAACTCGGTATTGAAAAGCGGTGCTTTGGGTCGCTGTCCTTTTTTAGTATCTAGAGCAAAAATCTACACTTAGCCGACTGAATGAAATGGTGTGAGCTGAGTGAGGGCTGATTTTGAGCTGATAAACTAGAGATAAACGGTTATTTTGTACGTTTGTGACAGCGAGTGTACCACGAAGGTTTCTCTTGGATTTAAGCCAGCTTAGGCCAATGAGTAAGCTCTTGAGTTTGTAGGGCTGCTAAACTCCTTGTTGATTGTTCACACAGAAGGGGATCAACAACAGCAGCAGGTGCCTGGATGCGGCACCAATGCGTGTTTTCTTGCACTAATAGCTAATGCCGCGGGCAAGTTTTTGTTCGAGTAAAAAGTAGGGAAATCAATCCTATTGAACGAAAACAATTCGACTGATCCCACTATACCGACGGAAAGCTCATATAGCATTATGACCGATCTTAAACCTATATGACCGATCTTAAACTCTTATGACCGATCTTAAACTCTTATGACCGATCAAAAACCTAAATGACCGATCTTAAACTCTTATGACCGATCTTAAACTCTTATGACCGATCTTAAACCTATATGACCGATAAAAAACCTAAATGACCGATCTTATAACTATATGACCGATTTTTAACGAATATGACCGATCTTAAAAACCCTTATGACCGATCTTAAACTCTTATGACCGATCTTAAACTCTTATGACCGATCTTAAACTCTTATGACCGATCTTAAACTTATATGACCGATCAAAAACCTAAATGACCGATCTTAAACTCTTATGACCGATCTTAAACTCTTATGACCGATCTTAAACTCTTATGACCGATCTTAAACCTATATTACCGATCAAAAACCTAAATGACCGATCTTATAACTATATGACCGATTTTTAAACGAATATGACCGATCTTAAAAACCCTTATGACCGATCTTAAACCTATGTGACCGATCTTAAACCTATATTACCGATCAAAAACCTAAATGACCGATCTTATAACTATATGACCGATTTTTAAACGAATATGACCGATCTTAAAAACCCTTATGACCGATCTTAAACCTATGTGACCGATCTTAAACCTATATGACCGATCTTAAACTTATATGACCGATCTTAAACCCTTATGACCGATCTTAAACCCTTATGACCGATTTCAAACCTATAATACCGATCAAAAACCTAAATGACCGATCTTAAACCCTTATGACCGATTTTAAACCTATATGACCGATCAAAAACCTAAATGACCGATCTTATAACTATATGACCGATTTTTAAACGAATATGACCGATCTTAAAAACCCTTTTGACCGATCTTAAAAACCATTATGACCGATCTTAAACCTATGTGACCGATCTTAAACCTATATGACCGATCTTAAACTTATATGACCGATCTAAAACCCTTATGACCGATCTTAAACCCTTATGACCGATCTTAAACCCTTATGACCGATCTTAAACCCTTATGACCGATCTTAAACCCTTATGACCGATTTCAAACCTATAATACCGATCAAAAACCTAAATGACCGATCTTAAACCCTTATGACCGATCTTAAACCCTTATGACCGATCTTAAACCCTTATGACCGATTTCAAACCTATATTACCGATCAAAAACCTAAATGACCGATCTTATAACTATCTTACCGATTTTTTAACGAATATGACCGATCTCTATCCCATTTAAAATATCTTAAATATTTTATCCGCAACTGTAAATCTAAAACGTTAATGACCGTTGTTTAATTGTAAATGGTAAACTTTTTACTTATATTGAAATAATGGACCTAAAATGTGTATGATGAATTTGAAGAAGACTGAAGTTAAACCTTAATGAGTGATTTTAAGTGACCTATTTTAAACAATGATAACGAAATTGATAGTTATCTATTAAATAAAATTACTGTCATCATGTAAAGAATTGTGTAATCTATGATGAAATTTGTCTACGTGGTTTATTGATTACAAAATGCGTAGGACAATTTCATAGTCCTTAGCACGCTACAGCTGATTATTGTCCTTTATAGCACTTTTCAAATTCTAGAACCTTGTCAAAAATTTCCAGATTTGAGGCTCAGGAAATCCTAGGATTGGGATATTTTAATCAGCAGGGAATTTCTCTGGCATGCTACAAGGATTTAGTGTTCCGCCAGCAATCAATAGGGGATCAGAACAACGAGACAACTTTCCCCAATAGGGGAAGTCACTTGTTACTAGGGGAAGTGAAATTTTATTTTCTGGATTTAACCACATCACTTCCTCATCGCTAAGTATTCGAGTACCTGCCAGCAGACGAAACTGATATCTCTCACCTTATTGAGATGCTCACATGTCAGAATAAAAGTAGAATCCATAGGTTTAATGGTCAGTCTAATCGGTCGAAGGGTGTTGACTCAATAATTTGCACTTTTATCTAAACTGGCGTGTGTAAACTATAGAATGTTTTAATCAATAACTTTATTTGTGGATAATAGCTGAGCCTGTTAAACTCTAGCAGAACCTGTTAGACACTGACAGAACCTGTTAGACAGTAGCAGAACCTGTTAGACACTGACAGAACCTGTTAGACAGTAGCAGAAACTGTTAGACGCTAGCTGAGCCTGTTAGACAGTAGCTAAACCTGTTAGACAGTAGCTAAACCTGTTAGACAGTAGCTGAGCCTGTTAGACAGTAGCTAAACCTGTTAGTCAGTAGCTGAGCCTGTTAGTCAGTAGCTGAGCCTGTTAGTCAGTAGCTAAGCCTGTTAGTCAGTAGCTAAGCCTGTTAGACAGTAGCTAAACCTGTTAGACAGTAGCTGAGCCTGTTAGACAGTAGCTGAACCTGTTAGACAGTAGCAGAACCAGTTAGACATTGACAGAACCTTTTAGACACTAGAAGAACCTGTTAGACAGAAGCTGAGCCTGTTAGACAGTAGCTAAACCTGTTAGACACTAGCAGAAACTGTTAAACAGTAGCTGAGCCTGTTTACGTGGTTTATTTAGCTGAGCCTGTTACTGAACCTGTTAGACACTGAAATCCAATGCTTTCTAAACGCTCCAGTTGCCCAGATGAAGCCGCCCTGCCCAAAGTGGCGCCATCTGGCCAATCGCAGCGCAGGCAGTGTGCTGCTGTTCACTCTGATGTGCTACAACATTCTGAGCGATCAGTACGCTTCGCCTAAGAGCTACTGGTACTGCCCGCCATGGGCTTTGGCATGGTCTTTCAGGCGACAGGGAATTCTGGAGAACATTAGCGCCCACCTGCCAACTGTTGTGTGCCTACAGGTGAGTCAGATTATCTTCGCTAAAGTTATCTTTCATTAATTCATAAACAATAATCACGTCGAATTTACTACCTGCCTCCAGAGACCTGTCTGATATTCTCAGGGCATATCACGTGACCTTAACAAGCCAAGCCAAACCTAGACACCTTGCTCATTGAAAAAGAACCGTACACAAAATCATCCACCTCATTCCCTGCTCTAAGCCAATAGGAATCATGCAGAAAATCATCAACCTCACTCCTTGCCCTTATCCAATTAAACTATGCAAAAAGCCATCCACCTCATCCATTGCTCTCAGCCAATAAAAAACACGTAAAACGGCCCACCTCACTCCTTGCTCTTAGCCAATAGGAATCATGCGAAAAGTCACCTACCTCAATCCTATTTTTCAACCAACAAGAAACAACAAGAAACCCACCTCACTCGTGAAACTTCAGCCCTTCCAGCCTTAGCAGGTAAAGACGAAAACCAATCAAAACTTCATATCCTCATCTACTCAGGAAGTGGAGACGGAGCAGTACTACTCGTTCTTTCTGCCGCATTTGACTCGTCGCGGCTATGACGGCATTTTTTCGCCAAAGTCGCGCGCAAAAACCATGGACGACCGGCTGAGGAAACGAGTCGACGGATGCGCAATCTTCTGGAAGAGAAGCGAGTGAGTAAAGAGCTGGCGCCCTGTTGAAGGGTTCGTTTGAAATCGATTCGGGAATTATGACTACATAGTCCCCCCTGAGCTGAACTCAACAGCCATAGAAACATTTTTACGTGAATGAGTTATTGACTATTGCAATAGCTATATTCTCAAAGTTACTATGGGGTGGGGTATGGGGGACACTTTGCTCTCGTAGATTTCCATTGTTGATTAGTTCCTATAAGAAAGGGGGAATTTATTTTGAGAGCAGTTCTTGACCAGATCACATGACTCAATGCATGCTATGGTATTGTATTGCTTGCATTGGAATCTAGGCTGAAATTATAGAGAAAATGACCTAATGCGAGAAGGCAGCTGTGAAAATCACCCGCATTGGGTGCCATTAAGATTATAAAATTTAATGTAATATAACTAGTTGTCTAACAAATGAAAAACTCTTGGAAAAAAACTAACGAACTTCTCTAAGTGTCAGCTATCCGTTAAAAATATGTTTCCTTTTTAACGAAGTTACATAAAGTTTTTAACGATCTAGTGTTCTCAAGAGTTATCTGAAGAATAAATTTAAATTCAATGATCCCAACTCGAAATTGAGCACAGATTTAGCCTTGTCGAAGAGCACGTTATTGAGTTCAGTCAGCAATACCTTGAGCACTGTTGGACTCAGCAGCATCAGCAGTGCAGCCCAGACGAGTCTCAGCCATCTTCGCCCAGTCCGTTTCGTGGAAAAGCATCCAGCGAGATATTCAACCGAGTGACCGTGCGCGACAACATCGCCCTGGCTGTTGTCCTGACGCCGATGTCCAAGGACGGCTCAAGCTCTGACAGCCGCGACACCAGCCTGATGGTTTGCACCTCCCACATGCACTGGGATCCACAGCACTCTGATGTCAAGCTGATCCAGACTGTCGTGCTGACCAGCGCACTGGCTGCCAAGATCAAACAGTTCAGGGCTTCGACCGGGGCCGCCTCGCTACCGTTGGTCCTCTGCGGCGATTTCAACTCGCTGCCTGATTCTGGTGAGCCGACTGACCCAGCTCTGTTTCTGTTCACCTGTTAGACAGCAGGGTCACCTGTTAGGCAGGAGTGTCACCTGTTAGGCAGGAGTGTCACCTGTTAGACAGCAGGGTCACCTGTTAGGCAGGAGTGTCACCTGTTAGACAGCAGGGTCACCTGTTAGACAGGAGTGTCACCTGTTAGACAGGAGTGTCACCTGTTAGATAGGAGTGTCAACTGTTAGACAAAAGTGTCACCTGTTAGACTGGGGTGTTACCTGTTAGGCAGGAGTGTCACCTGTTAGACAGCAGGGTCATCTGTTAGACAGAAGTGTCACCTGTTAGACTGGGGTGTCACCTGTTAGGCAGGAGTGTCACCTGTTAGGCAGGAGTGTCACCTGTTAGACAGCAGGGTCATCTGTTAGACAGAAGTGTCACCTGTTAGACAGGAGTGTCACCTGTTAGACAGGAGTGTCACCTGTTAGACAGGAGTGTCACCTGTTAGACAGGAGTGTCACCTGTTAGACAGGAGTGTCACCTGTTAGACAAAAGTGTCACCTGTTAGACTGGGGTGTTACCTGTTCCATCAAAATGTTACATATCAATTCTCCTATTAAGTAGGCCTACTGAGACTTGCAAATAAAAAATAACATGAAAAAATTGCGGCAAACACAAGCATCGAACAACATTGAGCTGGAAAACATTTTAGCTCCCATTCGCTTTTATTTTCTAAATCCCTTTTATGTTATTGACCAGAGAATAAATATTTTTAGATCAGTTATTATTACTAAGCCTACTTAACTGTGCTTTAATCCAAATTCAATCCAAAGCTAACATTCAATTATCACAACTGTCAAATCCATGGAGGAATAGCGAAATATATTCGCCCTCAAAGTCTTTTTGTTCTGAATTTCTACAAAATGAGCGTCATTCTTATTTTAAAGGACAGAAAGTACTCGGCTTGAGAATTTGCTGCTCGGAATTTCCAGTAAAATTCTCCCCCTTTTTCCGCACACTTAATATTCGGGATAAATTTAAAAAAATTATTACAAAATTTTCTCAAGGCGTGATCGAGTTTCTGAATCAGGGTTCGGTTGAGCGCGATCATCCGGAATTTCGCCGACTCGGTCGAGATCCCTCGCTTGATGGCCTGAAACTGCCGATGGAGCAGAATTCGACTGACTGCCACTCGCCAACTGAGTCTTCCTTGAACAGTAGCAGCAGCAGCAGCAGCAGCAGCAGCAGCAGCAGCAGCAGCAGCAGCAGCAGCAGCAGCAGCAGTAGCAGCAGCAGCAATTTCTCGCATTCACTGGATCTGGCCTCCTGCTACAGTGCGGTGGACATGACCTACACTAATTACACGTAAGTTTGGCCTTTACCCCCTTTTAGAACCTCATTAACTTTATCCGCTTACCTGCATGACTGGTCACTTGATGTTTAAATGCTCGCTTACAAACCCCTGGCGACTCAATGTACGTTAATTAATCGACAAACCCCTACCCTTCAATGTACATTCAATATCCACAAAGCTCTGCCCTCAACGTACATTCATTATCCACAAGCCTCTATCCCTCAATGTACATTCACTATCCACAAACCTCTACCCTTCAATGTACATTCGAAATCTACAAACCTCTACCTATCAATGTACACTTATTCCAACACACGCAGTCATTCTTTCAAAGCAATAATAAGCAAGAAGTTTAAAGTGAGTTTTTTAAGTGCGATGAAAAAAGGAGAACGCGTGAAGGACAAAAAAGCTCACACCAGAAAATCCAAAGGTGGTTTTGCGTTCAGTCTGCAGATTTCACTGCTTCGGACTTTTGCAAATAGCAAAAATAGCAAAACCTAGTAGCAGATGAAAGTCACTGCTGCTGAAAACAATGAAAGGCTGAAAACAAATTTCAAGTTCCGGGTAATTTCTGCTTCTCTATTGTACCATAACCTTTTTGCCCGGCGGGCAGAAAGTCTTGCCCGTTAATGGCCATAGACATTAATGAATTAATAGACATTAACCGCCCGCAAAAAAGGCATCGACCAATAGGAATGGCTTACTGCATTTACCCTCTAAACTGGGGACACCACTGAATAACAGTCCAAGACATTCCCACCGTTTAATACGGTTAATATCCCTGTTAAATACACACAGAAATTTATAATACACAGCCTGTAAAATCTATGTGTCAACACCCACAATAAATTTCTAACGACTGGCATTAATGTCTAATAACTGACGCAACTTTCTAACACCTGAAATCAATTTCTAACACCTGAAATCAATTTCTAACACCTGCCTTCAAATGTTTTAACTGACGTTCCTGTATAGCAAGCATCTAAGCTACCCAGTTGTAATTTAACAAATCACTTGATTTTGTGCCTGATTTTCAACATGGATCTCGTTCTTGCAGTCACGACTTCAAGGGCGTTATCGACTACATCTTCGCGTCCAGGCGCCACTTTCGCGTCCTAGACTGTCTGGAGGGCGTGGCTGACTGGCTGCGGTCCGGCAGCGTCATAGGCTGCCCGCACCCCTACGTGCCATCTGACCACATTCCACTAGCTGTGCAGCTGGAGCTGCTGCCCAGCCTCTGAGTCCTCATTTTCTGCGGTTCCAATTTCGTTTTTCAATACAAGCTTTTCTGTCTCACAATTTAATTTTTGCTGCGTTCAGTTTTTTATCAAAACAAGAGGGACCAAATGAACTAATAATAACGAATAGACTTGTAACCTACGTATTCTAGACTCACCGCGTAAGACGTGTACTCGCTAAACCTATAGTAGCTGGCTCCTGCTCCTGGCTCTTTTAGTTGGTGCCAAGAATAATCGAAGTCAAGCGGCGATGCACGAGTAAGCCCACCCGTCTGTGGAATGACGAGAGCCAGAAATTTCCTCTTTAAATCGATGATTACTTTTATTTCACATTTGCGTCTAGTTAACCGCCAATCGATAATTGAATCACTGAGTTTATTGAAATGTCAAAGTTTATTGAAGTTAGTTTTTTTCTCTAAACTTAACATTCAATTTGTCAGCCCATGTGGGTATGATGTTACTTGACCTGATTGAATCAAAGTTGATAATAATTAACAGCTGAGTATAGTTAACATTTCTGTTAGCTAATTGAAAGCCGAACTCGTTTATTCATTTCGGGCGATGTACAAAATCTTTCATTTCCAGGCGAACGCGTCTTGTTTTCTGTTTTTTCTAGTTTTCTGTTGTAAAAAAGACGAGTCATTCGCTTTTTTGTTATTTTTAATTCCACTCGCCCTCTCTGTGTCCGTTGTACAAACAAGAAACTAAGTTGAATTTCTAATAAAGTTAACTTTATTTTTTAAAGTTAGATTTGCTTTCTCTACTACTTACCAAGCCGAGTTGTTGAATATGGATTGAAAAGTTTATTTATTAACGTATCAACTGACTACACAAATAAAACAGCTCGTGACCTGCCATATGCCTTCATTTTGGTTGCAGTAGTAACAATAGGAGCGCCTAATTTTAACAAATCATATTTATAGTTGTTGTTGTGAAAATAATCGAACAAAAATAACTGACCAGTACAAATGCACTGACCTATGAATGCACTTCGCAACTTGTAAAATGTAAAGGAATTAAAAAAGTATAGTAGAAAAATAGACTGTTAGAAATTTGCATAAATTAACTGAATAGACACCGACGGGAGCAGTATAACAAACTAAAGGAAGAATTTAAATGAAAAAGAGATTATCGAATAATCTCGGCAGCGAAAAATTATCGCGGATTAAAGATAATTCTACCGAGATAATCTTTTGTAGATGGAAAATTTCACGGCAGATTATACAGAAAAACGAAGGTAAATTACCTAGATAAACGAAAATAACTAGTAGATTACATAAAATGTTTAGTTGATTACCAAATTATTAGTATTTTAGAAGGTTTATGAAATCCCAGAAAGATCTGTCAGTTTCCAGCCAGCTGGGGAAAGCTAGGCAGGCCGAACAGCACTGGCGCTGAACCAATCAGAAATTTTAGCTTGCAGGCGTCCCTGGCCTCGTTGACCAATCCGGGCAGCTTGCCGCCGGACGCGGCGTCGCCGTCGCCTCGCCAGACGCTGAGGAGGCGGTTAAAGTATCTGTCGATGTCTTTGTCGGTGACGTCCCAAAGAATGGCCAGTACAGCAGGACAGCCGCCCATGATGTAACTGTGCACTGTGCCAATCGGCTCGAACTGGCCTTCCTATAATTATTGAAGGAAAGTGGAACATTTTTCTTAGAAAAAAACTGTCAAGCGTTTGGAGCTTTGGAATTAGAATAATTAGGAGGTCGGGAGTTCGAATTCCAGTCTCCACAGTCAGCGGACTAAAGCAGATTTATTTCTTGAAAAACTAAATTCGATTTAAACAGAAACTCCACAAAAAATTTTTTTTTATCTTATGAAAAATGTAGATTGGTTTTTTGGAGAAATCCTATTGCAATATAGGGTGAAAATACCATTGGGATTTAGGGAAATTACAAAAAAATGTAGAGAGAATCCCATTGTAGATATTGGGGAATCCCCATTAAAATTAAAGGGGAAATCCTATTTTAATTAAGAAGGAAATCCCATTATGATTTACAAGTAAATCAGATTACAATTTAGGGGAAATCCCGTTGGAATTTTGGGGAAATCCAATTAAATATAGGGGCAAACCTTTAAGAATTTCGGGGAAATCATTCTGAAAATTAGGCGGAAAAATCCCATTCGAATTTAGGGGAAATCCCATAACAATTTAGAGAAAATTCAAATAAAATTGAGGGGAAATCCCTATAGAATTTAGGGGAAATCCCGTTGGAATTTTGAAGAAATCCAATTAAATATAGGGGAAACCTTTTAGAATTGCGGCGAAATCATTCTGAAAATTAGGCGGAAAAATCCCATTCGAATTTAGGGGAAATCCTATAACAATTTATAGAAAATTCAAATAAAATTGAGGGGAAATTCCTTTAGAATTTAGGGGAAATCCCTTTAGAATTTAGAGGAAATCCTAATAAAGATTAGGCGGAAATCCCATTAAAATTAAGGGGAATGTAATAGTAATTCATAAAAAACTATAAATCTAGTTGGAATAAAAGCACTCTAATTATCTATCTAATCTATCTAGGGGGGATTTATATCTAAGTGTGATTGATGGCGGGGCAGTTACCTGATGCAGCCGACCAGAGGAACAGCCGATGAGGAAGGCGGCAGCTCTGACACCGGCCTGTTGCACGGACTGATTGGACAGATACCTGGAGCCGGAGCCGTGGCCGCAGTACACGTAGAGATCCCGACTGCGCAGGGCTGCCAGGAGTTCGGACTCCTCCGGCGGCCTGGAGGCGACGCCGTCCCAGCCGAGGTCGGCAAAGATTGGCGCGAAGGTGGCCTCGGTGGCTGGCAGGCTGCAGTCGGGATTCAGCACGTAGTATGAGCGCTGCAGGGACAACTCGCTGCGCGCCTGGCAGTGGAGATGTTCGCGTTTGGGAGAATATGTGTCAACATCGGGAGAATGGGGATTCGTAGGTTTTTTTGGGAAAAATGGAATTTAAAGCTTTGGGAAAGGGGAATTTAAAGTTTAGGGAAATGGGAATTCAATACGCTATTGTTAAAATAGGAATTCAAAGCATTTTTGGAGAAATATTTTCTGCTTTTGGGCGGAACTGGAACTGAAGGTGTCTTTAGGAAATGGGATTTGAGAGAGTCTGTAACAAATGGGATTCGAACGTGTCTTTGAGAAATGGGAACTAAACGTGTCCTTGGGAAATGGGATTTGAACGTGTCCTTGGGAAATGGGAACTGAACGTGTCCTTGGGAGATGGGAACTGAACGTGTCCTTGGGAGATGGGAACTGAACGTGTCCTTGGGAAATGGGATTTGAACGTGTCCTTGGGAAATGGGATTAGAACGTGTCCTTGGGAAATGGGATTCGAACGTGTCTTTGAGAAATGGGAACTAAACGTGTCCTTGGGAAATGGGATTTGAACGTGTCCTTGGGAAATGGGAACTGAACGTGTCCTTGGGAGATGGGAACTGAACGTGTCCTTGGGAGATGGGAACTGAACGTGTCCTTGGGAAATGGGATTTGAACGTGTCCTTGGGAAATGGGATTAGAACGTGTCCTTGGGAAATGGGATTAGAACGTGTCCATGGGAAATGGGATTTGAACGTGTCTTTGAGAAATGGGAACTAAAGGTGTCCTTGGGAAATGGGATTTGAACGTGTCCTTGGGAAATGGGAACTGAACGTGTCCTTGGGAGATGGGAACTGAACGTGTCCTTGGGAAATGGGAACTGAACGTGTCCTTGGGAAATGGGATTTGAACGTGTCCTTGGGAAATGGGAACTGAACGTGTCCTTGTGAAGTCTGAACTGAACATGTCTTTGGAAAATGGGATTTTAGCGAGTCGTTGAGAAATGGGATAAAAACATGTCTTTAGTAAACCGTATCTAATTTTTGTAAAATATTTGGTAAACAAGTTTAAGAAAAGGAAAATAATGGTAAAGAATATATGGAATTCTCCGATCATCCGGGTGAAGTGGGATTTCTCACCTGAGCCACGGATCCAATCAGAGCAGACAGGCTGGGCATTCTAGAGAATCGGACAGTTCTAGACAGAGCAGCTTCCCAGGGAAACTCGTGCAGCTTCAAGTCCAACAGCAGGACAGCTTCTCCGGGGCTGTCCAAGTTCATGAGGCCGGCAGCCGGGCTGGACATCCAGCGAGATTTCAGTTCGGCAGTGAGCTCCGCCGCCCGCTCGTCAAGGCGATATCGCCGACGCCACCAGGTCTGAGGCTGGTCACTGGTCCGCATGCTGGCAGTGTTCATGCGCATCAGCGTCTGCCAGTCGTCCAGGAAGTCCAGGCCTAGGCCCCGCAGGTCGCAGATCATCGGCTCGGCGGCACCGGGAGCCAGACGGAGGGCGAGGAGAAACGGCTCGAGGCCCGGCACAGAGTCCACGTAGCTGGGGACAAAGAAGGTCAAGGAGGAAAACTATTGTATTTTAGATCAGACGACTGGCTTCAGAGGAATCAGCCCAGAAGACACCAGAGGAATCAGCCAAAAAGACAACAGAGGAATCAGCCCAGAAGACACCAGAGGAATCAGCCCAGAAGACAACAGAGGAATCAGCCCAGAAGACAACAGAGGAATCAGCCAAGAAGACAACAGAGGAATCAGCCCAGAAGACAACAGAGGAATCAGCCCAGAAGACAACAGAGGAATCAGCCAAGAAGACAACAGAGGAATCAGCCCAGAAGACAACAGAGGAATCAGCCCAGAAGACAACAGAGGAATCAGCCCAGAAGACAACAGAGGAATCAGCCCAGAAGACAACAGAGGAATCAGCCCAGAAGACAACAGAGGAATCAGCCCAGAAGACAACAGAGGAATCAGCCCAGAAGACACCAGAGGAATCAGCCAAGAAGACAACAGAGGAATCAGCCAAGAAGACAACAGAGGAATCAGCCAAGAAGAAAACAGAGGAATCAGCCCAGAAGACAACAGAGGAATCAGCCAAGAAGACAACAGAGGAATCAGCCAAGAAGACAACAGAGGAATCAGCCCAGAAGACAACAGAGGAATCAGCCAAGAAGACAACAGAGGAATCAGCCCAGAAGACAACAGAGGAATCATCCAAGAAGACACCAGAGGAATCATCCAAGAAGACACCAGAGGAATCAGCCAAGAAGACAACAGAGGAATCAGCCAAGAAGACAACAGAGGAATCAGCCCAGAAGACACGAGAGGAATCAGCCCAAAATTCTTTAGAGGAATCAACCCAGAACACACAAAAGGAATCAGCACCAACAGAAAGCTGAGGTCGCTAACCTGATCTGCAACACTGTCCAGTTGCTAGGCAGACAATCTATGGCAGCTCTCAATCCAGCAGGTCCAGTCTCACAAGCCAGCACTTTGCTGAGAATCTGTTTGGCATCTCTCAATCTTAGATTGACTCTATCCAGATGCCCGGCGGATACATGCAAACCGCGGCACAGGTAGTTGGCGGCCTCCCAAAGACGCCCGGATCGCCAACTGGCCAAGGCCAGCTGCTGACAGAGCGGCCGGAACAGCCTGGGCGGTGGCAGCCAGCTCAGCAGACGATAAGCTGACTCCAGACGGGCCACCGTGGACGCCAACAAAGCTTCGTCAAGGACTTGTCCCTGTTGCCGGGGCTTGTCCGCCTGTCTATGGCCAATACCGCTAGACAAAGAGCCGCACTCCTCCATTCGTCTGAGAATATTTTGAGGAACAAAATCTGCTTGAGGAGCCGATTCAATGGAGGCGGCGGCGGCGGCGGGCCGTCGAGTTTTAGTCGGCTGCGTCTGGGCAGCAGCTGCCGTGGCAGTTGCGAAGCGTTTCTGTCGCAGAGTGAACATCTTGTTGATTTTGCCGATGGCTCGCCGCTCTTCCTCCACATCGACAGCCGCCGGCTGCTTGGCCGCCCCGCGTTTCCTTGGCGGCGGCGGAGGCGGAGGCGGCGGCGGCATTCCAGCAGAACCTGATGAGGAAGATGGTGACGATCGATCTAAGCTCAAATGGACCAAACTGGTCTCCAGACTAGTGTGAGCAGCGGCAGCGGCAGCCGAGCTGGTGGTGCTGGTGACTGGCAGCATTGCCGAGAACAGATTCTCATTGGTGTCGATTTGACTGGCTTCAATGGCGCCTCTGAGCCAGCGGAATTCTTTGGCAGCCTCTCCTAGAAGATCCCAGCCAGCCGCTTGGGCGGACTGATCCTCCGCCGCTGCTGATCTGCCAGTTGCCAGGGGCGATTTGTCAACATGGCCGGTTGCGGCATTGTCCAGACTGTCGTTATTATCGTCGCCGACTGCGGTGCCCCCGCCAAAGCGACCAGCAACAAGAAAATTATCCTCTTCATCGTCTTCGTTGCCATTGTTGGCATTGGGCTCTGCTGCTGCTGCTGCTGAAGCTTTGTCAGCCGCAAGCAAATGTTGACGAATGTGATCGTGAGTGCGAATAAAGTTCACCTGGATAGGAAAATTTCAGTTGAAAAACGAGGAAAAGGTCAACAGGGGATTTGCAAACATTTTTGTAAGACGTTTTTTCGACGATAGGGATTAGAAAATAAATTTTAAGATGCATATTTCTTAATTTGGGACCTGGGACAATGATGTGTCTCCCTAATCTGGGATGTGGGATAATGATTTGCGTATTCTGAATTTGGGATCTGGGATAATGATGTGCGTACTCTGAATTTGGGATCTGGGATAATGATGTGCGTATTCTGAATTTGGGATCTGGGATAATGATGTGCGTATTCTGAATTTGGGATCTGGGATAATGATGTGCGTATTCTGAATTTGGGATCTGGGATAATTATGTCCCGTTTTTTACTTGGGATCTAGGAGAATTGTGTACTTTTAATGTCACATACTTTTATGTCGAGCAGGGAAATACAAAAGTACATTTTCAAAGAAGGGAATCCCAGGCGCAATTAAAATTTCCCAGTCATCGCACCTGCATGAGTCGAATCGCAGCACCAGACTGATTGTCACAGCCAGCGTCAAGGTGGGCGTACAGCAGCAGGCATCTGACAGCCATACCGGGTAGGCAGAGTGACTGGGCTGCCAGCATGCACTCCCTGAGGTAGGTGGAGCTTTCTCGTACCGCCCCAGCGTAGGTGAACAGCCAGGCCAGCTGGTGTCGGCACAGCAGCAGCAGGTGGACACTGTACCAGGCGTCCCTAGCGAAATGATCGGCCAATCGCACGGGCATCTGGCAGGGTGTCTTCTCTTTGAAATGATGAACCACGAGAGAAACCGTGAGCCGGCGGAGGTACAACAGCTGTTCCAGGGGATCGACGCTTCCTCCGCTACCACCGGGCTCGGCGGAGCCAGTGTCGGCTTCCGATGACGCAGCCGGATCGTTGCCCCAGACTGCGTCCTCTTCGCCGTCAAGTTCGGGACCGGCAAGTAGGCGGCATCGGATCTTAAGCGAGTGTAATAGTTGTAATAGTGTAATAGTTCAAATGGTAACACACCCACCTCCCTCCACTGACACAACCACCTCCCTCCACTGACACACCCACCTCCCTCCACTGACACACCCACCTCCCTCCACTTACACACCCACCTCCCTCCACTTACACACCCACCTCCCTCCACTGACACACCACCTCCCTCCACTGACACACCACCTCCCTCCACTGACACACCCACCTCCCTCCACTGAAACACCCACCTCCCTCCACTGACACACCCACCTCCCTCCACTTACACACCCACCTCCCTCCACTTACACACCCACCTCCCTCCACTGACACACCACCTCCCTCCACTGAAACACCCACCTCCCTCCACTGACACACCACCTCCCTCCACTGAAACACCCACCTCTCTCTACAGAGACACACACCTCACTCCGCAGATACACCCAACTGATAGCACAGTCCATGTTAACAGTAGAACTACCCAGGGGGGGATTTACCCCCCTGACATTTTTTTTGCTGCACCCGAACGGAACAATGCAAGCACACGAAACTCAAGAACACGGCCATCTTTTTGTTGCGCATCTTCTGAAACAAGAAACAAGTCGCCAGCTGTTCAGACCGTCGAGATATTCAATGTTTCTGGCCGAAGGTCCGATTTTTCCCATAAGAGCTAGTGTATTTCATACACCCCCATACACGAATTTGCACTGCGCCTCAGTGCGGCCTTGCCAGGCCTTCAAAATTTATCAGCATGTCACCCGAGTGTGCCTGCATCATCTCCGTCTTCGGTGGTCACCTACCTTTATCTAGACAGACTGCTGGACCTTCAAGGGCTACAACAGGTGGAACTAAGCTACGATGGACACCCTGACGCGAATTTCTCAAATTTCAATGCTCAAGCCAAAATATTAGGCGCAGCTCAACCACAGGACACCATCGCCTAGTCTGTCAACAAATCAGTCACCACTCAACGCTGTTAGCATTCGGGCGCTGCCAAAAAAAATTGTCAGGGGGGGGGGAAATTCCCCCCCCCTTGGTATAAAAACGGGCGGCAAAATGGCTTGGTAGTCCTACTGTTAATACAGCTTTAAGTAGTGACTCACCTGCCACAGCAGCAGCACAGCCCTAGCCAGAATAAGGTCACGCGTCTTGCCAGCAAAATCGGCTCGATATCGTCGCACAATGAGCCGAAGTCGGACGGACGCGTCCGCGAAGTGCCGCGGCTCGCCTCCGACGGCGTAGGCGCCGCAGACAGCCTCGGCCAGGTCGGCCAGGATCAACTCGTCCGGGTACCAATTGTTAGATGACGACGAAGACGAAGATCCCGACGTCTTACCGTCGGCCGCGCCGATGCCGGGAGCGCACAGTGCTCGAAGAGGTTCAAAGTCAGTTCTGAGCTTGGCTAGCTCTTCGAGACGACCGCGCCAAGCCAGGTGAAGCGAATGCCGGCAGCCGACCATCCAGAGATCACGACCACGACGATTCTGCCTGGCGTAGCCGGCGTGCAGGCGATACAACCGCCTGGCCAGCTCGTCGGCTTCGTGCAGTTCTGCAAGCGACTCCAGCAGGCTGAGCCGGTCCATCACAATGCGTGGCGTGAGCGACGTATTCGTTGGCTTCGGCTGCGGCCTTTAATGTAAGCGGATTCGGCGGTTTTGCTTAAGAATTCAGACCGAGAGTTGTCACAGACAGGGTGTCCCTCGGGTGTCACAGACAGGGCGTCACTCGAGTGTCACAGACAGGGTGTCCGGGAGTGTGTCACAGACAGGGTGTCCAGGAGTGTGTCACAGACACGGTGTCCGGGAGTGTCACAGACACGGTGTCCGGGAGTGTGTCACAGACAGGGTGTCCGGGAGTGTGTCACAGACGGTGTCCGGGAGTGTGTCACAGACACGGTGTCCGGGAGTGTCACAGACACGGTGTCCGGGAGTGTGTCACAGTCAGGGTGTCTGGGAGTGTGTCACAGACACAGACAGGGTGTCCGGGAGTGTGTCACAGACAGGGTGTCCGGGAGTGTGTCACAGACAGGGTGTCCGGGAGTGTGTCGCAGACAGGGTGTCCGGGAGTGTGTCACAGACACGGTGTCCTGGAGTGTGTCACAGACAGGGTGTCCGGGAGTGTCACAGTCAGGGAGTCTGGGAGTGTGTCACAGACACAGACAGGGTGTCCGGGAGTGTGTCACAGACAGGGTGTCCGGGAGTGTGTCACAGTCAGGGTGTCTGGGAGTGTGTCACAGTCAGGGTGTCCGGGAGTGTGTCACAGACAGGGTGTCCGGGAGTGTCACAGTCAGGGTGTCTGGGAGTGTGTCACAGACACAGACAGGGTGTCCGGGAGTGTGTCACAGACAGGGTGTCCGGGAATTGTTTCACAGACACAGTAGATACATGGCATGGCATCCCAAAAGACCTACCTGCTCTTCAAATCCCTATTTAATCCGCAGTCTCCCAAAGCATCAGCTAGCTGATCTACTGAGTCCTCCAAATGTTTGAGAAAGTCTCTGCACTCATATTCAGTGGGCAGTGTGTTGTAGCTGTTTGGCGGAGAACGCTTGGCACAGCCGCCGGCCGTCAGGCCATTGGAATCAATGGCACTAGCATTTTCAGCTTTCCCATCCGGCTTGAGATTGGACGCTGAAGTGGTGGACACTTTCTCGCAACGCCAATCCGCCAATTCTTTATCAACAGCCACTGTCATCACTTTTCTATGCAATTGAACTCGATCAAAGTACAGCTGCAAACTAGCTTGACCTGGGATGCACACAGTAGCCTGGTCAGGCTGCTGAGCATGTTGGTTTGATGATGGCATCCTCAAAAGTGTTACTTTTCTTTGACTTTTTTCTCCGCTTTTTGCAAAAAGTAGAATTCTGCAAGTAGCTAGTTTATTATTGAAAGTTAAATGGATAATTTATTTGAGTATTAATATTGTCTGATTTATTCAAATTGAAACATTTTAGAGCTAGCTAATACTAAAGTGATAATAAAATAAAAGGCTATTGATAGAACAAAGAACTGCTTCATCAAATCTAGCAGAAAAAAAACAAAAATTCTTTAGTTTAGTCTTAAACTTTTATAAAAACACTTGAAGTTCTTGAATCAATTTTTCTTACCTGGTTACTTATAGTAACTTGTATAATTAATAGCTGAAGCATATTGTTAAGATTTTTTCTTCAATTTGTTTGATTTTCAGCAGTTATGAATTAATTCATGTTAGTTATGCAAGTTAAAGTCGCTTATACAGAAAAGAGAAAGCATAGATTTAAATATAATCAGAGAAGCATTTTACATGAATATAACTAATTTACGCAACTTTAGTTCTCAAACCCTAGAACCCATAAGCTGTTATCAGCCAATAATAATGTTTATGCTCATGACAAAGACAGAGAAGGCTCACTTTGACTAATCCATACAATTTATAGTATACCCCAATGATTTGCCAAAGAGTTCTCTCAGGTGAGCCTTACATAGCAAGCAACTTAAAGCTTGAAGAACCAATTAAATTATCAATTTAAATTTCTAGTATAACTGTTTTATATACTCTATAAGCACAATACTCACATTATTTACATTGACATATCATTCACATCACAGTTATCTGATCACAAATGTCTGATTCAGTGCTTTGAAACTTGAAAACTTGGTATATAGCACACTCTAAAAAATCTAATTTCATACTAACTGTTTAATCAGGCATACATAGCATTAAAAGCAATTTAAAAAATTAAAGAAATATAAAAGATATAAACTGTTTCTAAAATTGAAATTTGAAAAAAATAGGCCTATATTTAAATTTCGGAAAATCAATATTGAAATATAAGTCTCAAGACTTTAGGACTAGGGCCTACTAGCTTTGCATCTCTACTAGTTTAGTATCCAACCTCTAGGAGTCTAGGCCCCTAGCTATTATAATTGTAGCAATGATCTAACATGACAAGTTGTTGCATTAGTAGGCCTATATAGCTAGATTTGGTCCATGCTTACAAAATATAGGAACAAACTTTTTGACTTTGACCTTTGTGTTTAATCATGGATCCTGGTTCTAGAGTATTGTCATTGGCTAGGCCTAAGCCTAGTTAAAACAGATCCCTTAGGCGGAGGCCTAGCCCTTAGTCAGACATAGGTATATAACAACCAGTCAAAAGTAGGGGCCTTATCTAATGACTAAGTCAATTTTACAGCACTCTCTAATAAATAAAGTATACCTAAGTGTATTACAAGAATTGTTGCTTTTTTCATAAAAAAATCCAGAGGCCAAGCCACTGGCATATTTTATGTCTGCTTGGTTGCTATTGTGCTTCATGATAAATAAACGAAGATAAAATGAAGTATTATGAAGATAAATTATTTATGAATGAAGCTTTCTAAAATTTGTTGATGAACCATTTCTGCTAGATATTAAAAGAACAAATTGATTTGATTTGATTTGATTTGCTTCCAATAAAAAGCTATCCATATTTTAATGTTAAAAACATTATAAGTTCCTATCTTGCTAGTGCACTTTTCCGTGAAAATCTACCTTTAATAAATATTCCAAGATCTTCCAATCGTACATGGAGTATACCTGATCACGCTGCACGCGTTTCTAGTTTTATTTAGTTCAAACTTACGTAAAATAATTTTAAGAAACGCATCAACATTTTAACCATTAGAAAAATCTTTGACGCAAGATAAAACGTAATTTTATCATTTAAAAGTAAAACTAACTATAATAACCTTAAATATATTATTTAACTAACAATATTAATTAATTAAAAGTTCCGCTATTAGGAATTCGCATTATATTATTTTATCTAACGTGGGTGGTACAATCGACGTGTAGTCATAGTATTATTAGCTTCCATACACAGCTTATCTAAGTAAAATTTGCCGAAAGTCATTAGTCGTAGTATTATTAGCTTCCATACACAGCTTATCTAAGTAAAATCGAAACAGGCTAAAATAGTATAATTTAAATATGGGTTTTTAGATAAGTACATCATGTATGTCTTATAGGCACCTTTATTGTCTGCCAAGTGCTTCGGGAGAGCATCTATAGTTTCACATAATCTACCTTTAAGGTACTTTTCGGCAAAAAAAACTTGCAATTACCAATTAGCTACATGACGTACAGAAAAAGTATTTAATTGTTCGTGTTTCCATTACATGCTATCTTCAAAATACAATTTTCTATTTGTCCATGCATGTAATTGTAAAAATTCTACAAATGAGTACTGGCCAATGCACTGCTTTGTACATGTAAGCGTATATAAAACCAGCGAGCAAAGCAGTTTAAAAATTAAACATCTGCAACTGAAATCTTGGAACTGCTTGTATTCACACAATATACGCTATAGTGACTTTAAAAGTAAACAATTTGCTTGCTTGTTTTGCGGTACGCCTCACATTTTCTAATATACGGCAGGGGCAAACGTCATGGACGGTAATTTGTCGTATACTTCATCCAGAAAAAACTGGATATGTCATTTGATGTACGCTTTGCTGTAACTTAAAACTTGAAACAATTGTAAACATCTGCTGACGAAATTGGTCCGCAGCTTAGGTTAGTTAATTTAAAGTTTTCCATAAAATCTTAAATTCTGCGGCTCTTCTGAATCAGTCGCTGCTTCAATAATCATGATTGCCATGCTTCTGACGCTAGTTCTGTTACATTCATCGAGTTTGTTCGTCGTCGCGACGCCATCGTCCAGGGACAGTCGAGACTGCGCGGCCAGTTGGACCCTACTCAGCACACAGCAGAACCAACTGACTGGCGGCAGAGATATTCAAGTTCGTCTCGGCTACACAAGCGGGCCCAGACAGACGCCGTCTTCTTTGACAGTCGAGGCCTACAGCAAGCCGACGACGATCCTCACCGAGTTGAGTGTCCGTCTTCAAACAGGTTCAACAGAGATGACAATCCACTCAACGGGCGATGAGCTGGATCGATTGAAGCAGAGCGAGCTGACTGTCACGGTGCCGCCTCGCGGAACTGTCGCCGTCTGGCAACTGACCGTCATTGTCTCGACGTCCGCCAACGATGGCTCAGTCGAAGAAGTCCAGCGTCACTACAATCTGGACCACACCTCCGTAATTGTCACCTCCGGTAGGGTAAATCCACCAAATACAATTATTTCCTGCAGCGCCAACTATCGCACTCGGCAGCTGATCTCGGAGGACACACCGGTGCGGCTGAGACACGCCAACACTGGCCGCTACCTGGTGATGAGGCTGCAGCGAGGCTGGGAAGCGGCA
This sequence comes from Macrostomum hystrix, assembly GCA_950097015.1. NCBI lineage: Eukaryota > Metazoa > Platyhelminthes > Macrostomidae > Macrostomum > Macrostomum hystrix. The sequence continues at coordinate 6,602,099 of CATNEN010000011.1, forward strand.
ACGCTTAGTTACAGCCGGGAATATCGCTACAGGCTGATTGGCATCGGCACGGGAGGCGTCGGCAGCGGAGTCAGGATCGAGGCCGAGACGCACACCTTCGGCGGATACCGGTACGCCTACGCGTCACTCAGGGGCGGCGTGTACTTCGACACGTTCAGTCAGTCCTCGCTGTCCCAGCAGTGGCAGCTGAGCAACCCTTACCCGAGGCAGGGCGATCGAGTGACCTTTCGAAACCGACGATGGCCTAGAGCGGCGCTGCAGGCGTCCGCCGACTTTGTGCGTTGCTTCAGCACACAGAATCCCGACTGGTGGATCCTGGAGACTGATGGATGACCAGCTTTGGAACTTTGAGACGATAATGATTGATTCAGCTGTTAAAATACAATATTCGAGAAGGCTCATAAAGCCTAACTTAATTAGTATGAACACAAACTGAATTCCAATTTCAGCAAAAATGAAATGACAGATATTAATTTACACTTTCATAATTTAGTTCGCAAGAAATATGCGATTACCAGAAGAAGTACTTTAAACAGCTCTTTTCTTGTCTGTTTACTCAGCTGTCGGAGATGTTCAGCTTTCTCTCAGCCAGTCTCACTCCTTCATCTACGCAAAACTCGGCTCTAAGATTGTTTTTGTCTTTTGTCTGTACGCTCGCGCTCGGTTGCTTGCCTGTGGGGTCTCTTAATAACCATCAAAAACTTTTCGCTTTGCTCTTTTCCTGGGCCTCGTTCTCTTCGCTGTCTCTCTCTCCATCTCTCTCCATCTATGTATGTACGTTTTAACCTAGCGACAGTTTAAAACACTTCGTTTATTTTTCTCTGCAAAGGTGTCCGAAACTATTCTAGTCGCTTTAAGCCCAGATTTTGTAAGGTGTCAAATCTTGTGACCATCCAGCCTTTTTTGACCTGTCACCTGACTGATCTCGGTAAATAATCACTGCCACTGTGCTACAACACACTATCACCTGTCTTCTACCCACTGTCTTCTACCCACTGTTTTCTACCCACTGTCTTCTACTCACTGTCTTCTACCCACTGTCTTCTACCCACTGTCTTCTACCCACTGTCTTCTACTCACTGTCTTCTACCCACTCTCTTCTACCCACTGTCTTCTACCCACTGTCTTCTACCCACTGTCTTCTACCCACTGTCTTCTACTCACTGTCTTCTACCCACTCTCTTCTACCCACTGTCTTCTACCCACTGTCTTCTACCCACTGTCTTCTACCCACTGTCTTCTACCCACTGTCTTCTACCCACTGTCTTCTACCCACTGTCTTCTACCCACTGTCTTCTACCCACTGTATTCTACCCACTGTCTTCTACCCACTGTCTTCTCCCCACTGTATTCTACCCACTGTATTCTACCCACTGTCTTCTACCCACTGTATTCTACCCACTGTCTTCTACCCACCCGACTGTCTTCTGCCTACTGTCTTCTACCCACTGTATTTTGCCCACTGTCTTCTACCCACCCCACTGTCTTCTACCCACTGTCTTCTACCCACTGTCTTCTACCCCTAGCCTTCTTCCCCACTTCCCGATCATCTTCCGCAGTGATGTCGGCATTCTACGGTCCGGAGACGCCGCGACCATTCAGCGTTGTGTCCGAGCGACATCAGCGCGGATTGCTGGCCCAGCGGTGCCAATCGGCGGCTGACGACGAGCATTGCAGCTTCGGAGAGGAATACAACAAGGCCGTCTGCGACTCTGTCTCCCGCATGGCCGAAGTCAACGTTGACGATCTAGTTTGCTACGTCGGACCAAAGAAGGGCTCGCTGGCCAAGGAGCTGGAGAGCCGGCTGCGGCTGCTGAAGGGCATTCAGGAGGTGGCGCCCGGGGAGATTGTGTATGAGGCCACGAAAACTGGCAGGTGAGAGTGGAAAACGAAATTTAATTCTCAGTAGATAAAAATGGCGATGCCCCATTTTTTTTCTATAAGTTCACTGAAGAGAAGAGAAAATTATTGCACCTAATTCAGATTCTTTCAGTACAATTCATATCTTTACAGAATTAATAATCCCCTGTTCATGGAGTTCCCTCTTCAGAGAGCTGGATTCCCTTCTTGATATAGTGGCAACTCTCTCTTTATTGATAGAGAATCCCTTCAACAAAAAATGGTAATATTATCTTGAAAAAAGACAGAATTCCTTATTGGTAGCAAAGGAAACCATTCTTCTAAAAAACCGTCTTTTCAGTATGGGAATTGCTTCTTCTATTTAGACTGGGAATCCCTTCTCCTATTTAGAATGTGAATCCCAGCTTTTATTTAGAATGGGAATCCCTTCTCCTATTAAGAATGGGAATCCCTGCTTCTCAGAATGGGAATATTTTCTCCGATTTAGAATGGGAATCCCTTCTCCTATTTAGAATGGGAATCCCTTTTTCTATTTAGAATGGGAATCCCTTCTCCTATTTAGAATGGGAATCCCTTCTCCTATTTAGAATGGGAATCCCTTCTCCTATTTAGAATGGGAATCCCTTATTCTATATTTAGAATGGGAATCCCTTCTTCTATTTAGAATGTGAATCCCAGCTTTTATTTAGAATGGGAATCCCTTCTCATATTAAGAATAGGAATCCCTTCTCCAATTTAGAATGGGAATCCCTTCTCCTATTTAGAATGGGAATCCCTTCTCCTATTTAGAATGGGAATCCCTTCTTCTATTTAGAATGTGAATCCCAGCTTCTATTTAGAATGTGAATCCCAGCTTTTATTTAGAATGGGAATCCCATCTCCTATTAAGAATGGGAATCCCTGCTTCTCAGAATGGGAATATTTTCTCCGATTTAGAATGGGAATCCCTTCTTCTATTTAGAATGGGAATCCCTTCTCCTATTTAGAATGGGAATCCCTTCTCCTATTTAGAATGGGAATCCCTTCTCCTACTTAGAACGAGAATCCCTTCTCCTATTTAGAATAGGAATCCCAACTCCTATTTAGAACGGGAATCCCTTCTCCTATTTAGAATGGGAATCCCTTCTCCTACTTAGAACGAGAATCCCTTCTCCTATTTAGAATAGGAATCCCAACTCCTATTTAGAACGGGAATCCCTTCTCCTATTTAGAATGGGAATCCCTTCTCCCATCTAGTATAGGAATCCCTTCTTTTATATTTAGAATGGGAATCCCTTCTCCTATTTAAAATATGAATCCCTACTCCTATTTAGAATGGGAATCTCTGCTTCTCAGAAGGGGAATCCCTGCTTCTCAGAATGGGAATCCCTGCTTCTCAGAATGGGAATCCCTGCTTCTCAGAACGGGAATCCCTGCTTCTCAGAATGGGAATCCTTGCTTCTCAGAATGGGAATACCTTCGTAACTTATCCCATTCGTTTTTTACCTTGTAAGGCCACGTACTTTTTCCAATGAAGTTTCAGTCGAAAAGGCCTAAGAAAATAAAAATCCAGAGTTTAAAGAGAAAAATCCTAAATTATTATACACTGAAATCCCAAAACCCCAGGCTGATCCCTGTCTCGGTGGTCAACAGCCAGGCCGAGGAGCACTTTAGCCAGCTGGCCGCTCAACGCGATGATGACGAGGATTCGCCACCGATTCGCTACGACAAGGTGATCGTCCGGGACTCTCTGGAATACCTTCAGGACAGAAAGTCCTTCTACATGAACGTCATGCGCTGCCTGCGGCCCCAGGGCTGCCTGCTCATCATTCAGCGCCCTGCGGACATGATCACCCTGCCGTATTACTTGGAGGCTCGCGATCGAGTACAAGACTCCGACGTACCGGTGGTTGACACCATCAACCAGATACAGTCGCTAGGATTTGATGTCGAATGGGACGTGAGTTCGGTTGGGTCAGCTGCACTTTGAATAGAAATGGCCATGAAGAGACGGAACTTGACATTTTCAACCAATCAGAATTAAGGAAGAGCTGTCACACTTGCTGCGCGTGTCTCAAGGTCAAGAGGCTGCTCAGTATGTATTACATACTGGTTTAAGGATGTCACGTGATAAATATTATATGGCCAAGAACTAAGAAAATAAAATTTTAAAATGAATTAAGAGGACATTTCCATTAAAACTAAATATTCCTTAAAAGTATATATTCTCATTTTAAGCTATAACATTGTCCAGCAATTTTAGGTTCAATTCAGATTTCGCTAAACACCGATTAAAAAAACTAGATGTCTAGTTTACTAACTACTCATAGTAGCCGAGAAGTGCAACAAAGCGAATTAAATAAAAACTTCAGTCTTTTACTGCTTTAAAGTCATCTTAGTGCAGTGCAAATAACAAGCCACCTTTACAAACAACGAACCTCGTGGTCACAATGGTCACATGATCGCATCGATAGTTACACCATCAAAATCCACGACAGCGCCTCCCAAATCCTCGGTAGCGCCTCCCAAATCCTCGGTAGCGCCACCCAAATCCTCGGTAGCGCCACCCAAATCCTCGGTAGCGCCACCCAAATTTACGGTAGCGCCACCCAAATCCACGGTAGCGCCACCCAAATCCACGGTAGCGCCACCCAAATCCTCGGTAGCGCCACCCAAATTTACGGTAGCGCCACCCAAATCCATGGTAGCGCCACCCAAATCCTCGGTAGCGCCACCCAAATCCTCGGTAGCGCCACCCAAATCCTCGGTAGCGCCACCCAAAATTGGTGAAATTCTCGATCTTCTTGTGTGATTTATCAGACACGCAAACATTCCAGATACTGGCCCTGCCAGTTCTGCTGAGCCGGACGCAATGGCTCTCACTGCTGTACAATCGCTATCCGAATCATCTGGAAGTTACCTCAGACTCGGATGTTGTCTCTGGCGTTCGGGAGCTGTCGGAGGGTGCTCTAAAGTACATGTGGGACCAGCTGGAGTTCACCGACCGTCTCCTATTCGTCACCGTCAGCCAGCCGTTGCAATCCGGCGGTCTGCCCGAGTGTCGTAGACACGGCGGCTCCGTCTTGACCACCGAGCCGGCGCCGCTGATCTTCACAATGCCTGTGACGCCCGACATGCGACCGATGGTCAAGGAGGACAGCGCCGACGAGCTGGAGAGGAGGAAACGACTGGCGGCCCAGGGTCGCGTCGAATGGTTCGGCACCTTCAACATGGAGAACTGGCGCCACGTGGACTCCAGCGTGATACCGTCTCAGCTGACAAGCCGGCGGGTGTGACCTCCGGCTGAGGGTGTGACCTCCGGCTGCGGGTGTGACCTCCGGCTGCGGGTGTGACCTCCGGCTGAGGGTGTGACCTCCGGCTGAGGGTGTGACCTCCGGCTGAGGGTGTGACCTCCGGCTGCGGGTGTGACTTCCGGCTGCGGGTGTGACCTCCGGCTGAGGGTGTGACCTCCGGCTGAGGGTGTGACCTCCGGCTGAGGGTGTGACCTCCGGCTGAGGGAGTGACCTCACAGTTTGGTTGTGACTTTCATTTTATTTCTGATTTTATTTAGCATGCTTTCATTGAAGAGTTTTTCCAGTTTTTTTCTTTTCTTTCTGTTATTTTAGAATGCGTTCTCAATTGAAACGACAGTAGTATGTGCGCTTATTAGTAGTATGTGCGCTTATTAGGAGAAATATCATAGTATATTATATTTTTTGTTACCAGTGATTTTATCTGGTAACATTGTTATAATGTATTTGATATTATTTTTTGTAATTATTCTAATGCATTGTAATGTTTAAGTGTCTGAAATATATTTATTAGTGCTTTAGTTTTTCTGCACTAAATTTTTCTTCAAGACAAAAAACAAATTTCGGACGTCAAGCTGCCTAAAATGTGCTTATATATGAAGATATTTTCTTGATAATTTGATAAGGTCAGCCGGGCAAGGCGAGGTGCTTGTAGAGGGCTGTAAGCTGCTCATAGGTCTAATTAAAGTTGAGTAATTTTATGTCCCCCGGATAAAATAGGACGATTTTCCCCAGTCTTTGCAGTTGCAGTGGTCCGTAAAAATATGGAATTCAGTCCCTCTATGGGATTAGCTGCTTCTTGCGTTTCCACGCCTGGTTGCTAGTCCTTGAGTAGTGCTCACCATAATGGCAGTAGTAGAGCTATTAACTAATACTATATTGTTGGACGTTGCAGGAAACCATTGTTTAGATTAAAAAAACTGCGGTTATTATTCTGTTACTTATCTAAAAGTACTTTACCTACTTTTTTGCTTGCGTAAACAATCCTTATTTGATGCTGTCCTTTAATGGAAAGCATATCCGGTGAATCGTAAGAGGCGGTGTGTCATGTTATTATGACAGCCATGGAGTGGCAAATTTGGGTTTGGGATGGGGTGGAGGGCAGTTAAATAACTGACTGGAGGATGGGGTGGCGGGGCAGTTGAATAACTGACTGGAGGATGGGATGGCGGGGCAATTGAATAACTGACTGGAGGATGGGATGGCGGGGCAGTTGAATAACTGACTGGAGGATGGGATGGCGGGGCAGTTGAATAACTGACTGGAGGATGGGATGGCGGGGCAGTTGAATAACTGACTGGAGGATGGGGTGGCGGGGCAGTTGAATAACTGACTGGAGAATGGGGTGGCGGGCATTTGAATAACTGACTGGAGGATGGGGTGGCGGGGCAGTTGAATAACTGACTGGAGGATGGGGTGGCGGGCAGTTGAATAACTGACTGGAGGATGGGGTGGCGGGCATTTGAATAGCTGTATGATCAAGAGTTGAAATTTTTATTATGCAGCAAATCAAAGAGTCGAAAAAATGTAATTAAATTCGTACAGAAATTATTCGTTTTCGACATGTAGTTATCTTGAAATAGCATATTTACGATTTCCGAATTAAAGAACGACTCAAAGAATTGCAGATGTTTAGTAAAACTCAGGTTCATACCAGGTAACATTAAGTTAGAGCTCTGAGGTAAGCTAGCTGAAAACGTGTGAGTTGTGGACTCAGTTGCTAAGGCTCGCTGACCTGAGGCCATAAAAGCGCCCGTGCGTGAACTCCTGTTAGGATTTTCTGGTTAAAAGTGAGAGAGAAAACGAAAATGGATTTCGACGGCTAACCGTCACTCACTTTGATACGCAAGCTCAGTTTTATTTGCGACTCACTGAGGCGAATGAGGACTAAATAAATGCCTTTTAGGGGAAGTGTGAGCAGCTGGCTTTTGCATCGCGAGCAACTGCTAAGCTTAAACTAAAATTTCTAGACACACTAGAGAATGTGTATTAAGCAGGAAAGGGAGATGGAGAGAGGGAGATGGGGAAAGGGAGATAAGGAGAGGGAGATAAGGAGAGAGAGATAAGGGTAGGGAGATTAGGAGAATAAGATAAGGAGAGGGGGATAAAGATAGAGATATAAGGAGATGGAGATAAGGGGAAGGAGATAAGAAGAGGGAGATAAGGAGAGGGAGATAAGGAGAGGGAGATAAGGAGAGGGAGATAAAGATAGAGATATAAGGAGAGGGAGATAAGGGGAGGGAGATAAGAGGAGAGAGATAAGAGGAGGGAGATAAGGAGAGGGAGATAAAGAGACGGAGATAAGGAGAGGGAGATAGGGAGAGGGAGATAGAGATAGAGAGATAAGGAGAGGGAGATAAGGGAAGGGAGATAAGGGGAGGGAGATGAGGAGAGAGAGATAAGGAGAGGTAGATAAGGAGAGGGAGATAAGGAGAGGGAGATAAGGAGAGGGAGATAAGGAGAGGGAGATAAGGAGAGGCCCGAGATAAAGATAGAGATATAAGGAGAGGGAGATAAGGGGAGGGAGATAAGAGGAGAGAGATAAGAGGAGGGAGATAAGGAGAGGGAGATAAAGAGACGGAGATAAGGAGAGGGAGATAGGGAGAGGGAGATAGAGATAGAGAGATAAGGAGAGGGAGATAAGGGAAGGGAGATAAGGAGAGGGAGATAAAGGGAGGGAGATAAGAGAAGGGAGATAAGGAGAGGGAGATAGGGAGAGGGAGATAAGAGGAGGGAGATAAGGAGAGGGAGATAAAGAGACGGAGATAAGCAGAGGGAGATAGGGAGAGGGAGATAAGAGGAGAGAGATAAGAGGAGGGAGATAAGGAGAGGGAGATAAAGAGACGGAGATAAGGAGAGGGAGATAGGGAGAGGGAGATAGAGATAGAGAGATAAGGAGAGGGAGATAAGGGAAGGGAGATAAGGAGAGGGAGATAAAGGGAGGGAGATAAGAGAAGGGAGATAAGGAGAGGGAGATAGGGAGAGGGAGATAAGAGGAGGGAGATAAGGGGAGGGAGATAAGAGGAGGGAGATAAGGGGAGGGAGATAAGAGGAGGGAGATAAGGAGAGGGAGATAAGGGGAGGGAGATCAGGGGAGGGAGATAAAGGGAGGGAGATAAGAGGAGGGAGATAAGGGGAGGGAGATAAGGGAAGGGAAATAAGAGGAGGGAGATAAGGAGAGGGAGATAAGGGAAGGGAGATAAGGAGAGAGAGATAAGGAGAGGTAGATAAGGAGAGGGAGATAAGGAGAGGGAGATAAGGAGAGGGAGATAAAGGGAGGGAGATAAGAGGAGGGAGATAAGGAGAGGGAGATAGGGAGAGGGAGATAAGAGGAGGGAGATAAGGGGAGGGAGATAAGAGGAGGGAGATAAGGGGAGGGAGATAAGAGGAGGGAGATAAGGAGAGGGAGATAAGGGGAGGGAGATCAGGGGAGGGAGATAAAGGGAGGGAGATAAGAGGAGGGAGTTAAGGAGAGGGAGATAAGGGGAGGGAGATAAGGGGAGGGAGATAAGAGGAGGGAGATAAGGAGAGGGAGATAAGGGGAGGGAGATCAGGGGAGGGAGATAAAGGGAGGGAGATAAGAGGAGGGAGATAAGGGGAGGGAGATAAGAGGAGGGAGATAAGGAGAGGGAGATAAGGGGAGGGAGATCAGGGGAGGGAGATAAAGGGAGGGAGATAAGAGGAGGGAGATAAGGAGAGGGAGATAAGGGGAGGGAGATAAAGGGACGGATTTAGGGAGAGGGAGATAGTGAGAATGAGATAAGGAGAGAGAGATGCTAAAAGGGAGATGGAATTGGGTAGATAAGGCGATGGATGGACAACAATGATTAAAACATGGATTACTTTGAAGTGGATTCAGAACGCTTGTAAAAGTGGGAATGTACAATTAATAACATTGTGAATATATGACATTTTGATAAACAAGCAGTAGTTGGGGTGTGTCTTCTTGAGCAGGTTCAGCAGTTGCTCACGCCAGCTGTCAATCAAATTGCATTTCCGCATAATCCCTTAATCTGTCTAGACACATAAGCTCGATTTGAATTGCGGTCGAATTGGCATTCGGAAATGCTTGAGGAATGAATTCTCAGCAGATGCACTTATATCAGGGTCTCTGATTAGTGGTCAAGTGGTCAGCACTGGAGATTTATTTTCACAATCAGTTCCCACACCGGAAGTGCTATCAAGACGGCTATCAAACAAGGCCGCTACTTCCTGTCAACAAAATATCTAATCAATTTTTTGTGTGAGTCCACTTTAGGAACTAAAAAAATAACATTGAGGAGGTTGGCCCTCAAGGACGTAAATCACACGACATGTCGCCATGCTTTCTCTACGCGGCTGGACTCGTGGTGGAATCGAACTCAGGGACCTCGGCGCGAGACGCGAACGCGTTAACCGCTCTGCCACCGACCCAAGCGTTCTTAGAATTCAAGTAGAAGTTGGTCATTCGTGTGGGCTACTCAAATTGGATAGTTCCCATTCGTCATTTATCCCCAGACCAGAACCGCCGCCATTGGTTGGCTGGGTAGATGCAGTTGCTAAGCAAACCAACCTGATAAAAGTTGCTCCCAGCGCTGCAAACAAAGATTTGGCTGCCACACAAAAATTCTCCCCCGCGTACTTCCGGCCCAGCAACAGAGCCGAGCCAAGCCGAGCAAATCAAACGACAGATAATTGACGAGTTCGCCATTGTCAGTCGGCGTCGACAGGTAAGGCCAAGCAGACTTGTGGAATTAACGATGGATAGGGCAAAAACACTGGGCCAACATGCTGGGAGAAAAGTTTTGGAAAGTACTTTAGGGAAAGGAGAATTAAGAGGGGATGGATCAGAAAGGAATAAAGAGAAGTGAGAGTAAGAAGATGTGAAATGAGTGGAAGAAATGAGAGAATAGGAGAGGGGAGAATGGGAGAGGGAAGAATGGGAGAGGGGAGAATTGGAAAGGGGAGAATATGAGAATGGAAAATGGGAGAGGGGAGAACGGGAGAGGGGAGAATGAGATGGAAGATAGGAGAATGAGAAAGGGGAGAATTGGAGAGCTTGAGAATAGTAGAGGCGAGAATAGGAGAGGGAAGAATGGGAGAGGGGAGAATAGGAGAGGGGAGAATAGGAGAGGGGAGAATAGGAGAGGGGAGAATAGGAGAGGGGAGAATGGGAGAGGGGAGAATAGTAGAGCAGAGGATGGAAGAGGGGAGAATGGGAGAGGGGAGAATGTGAGAGGGGAAAATTGGAAAGGGGAGAATGAAAGAGGAAGAATGAGAATGGGAGACGGAAGAAATATGATGGGAGAAAATTGGAAGATAGGAGGAGATGATGAATTGGAAAAAGAGGAGAGAAGAGAGGATAGAATGGTTATAAATGAGAGGTTAGTCAAAGGAGCAAATGATTATGCCGGTGGAAATTTTGCCTTGCCGGAAGCAAGACCCAGTAACAGTAGAGCTTGTTGCTCTGTTCCAAAGAAGATTATAGGCTTAGTAGGCCTGGCAATATCGAAACAAAAAAATCAACGGCAATTTTTCGCCCGAATTTCATTCTGAATCAAGATTAAAACATAAAGGAGAGACACAAACATTGTTCATTAAATAATTTTATTCTATAGTTTCGTGTCCTCCATTTTGGGTCAACAGCCTTCTGTGTGCCTGTTCTATGTGCCTGTATGCCTGTCTGTCTGTTCTAATCATTAAATAATTATTACGAACTAAGAACCGAAAATACGGATAGAATTATATTTTAATGCAATCTAAAATAGGAACAGCAATGTAATATTAGCTCCGCTATTTCTTAATATTTAATGCCAGAATTATTCGTATTTCTTAGAAACATCATTCATGATCGGTCAGATTCGATCAGTTCAATACTGCGTCCGCAATTTTCTCACGCAGTAAATTTGTATCTACCTAATTTAGTAACTATCAGGCCGTGTCTCACTCCCGACTCCGGTGAATCAAATGTTCTCTCACGATACGTGCTCACGATCCGATAAAGATAACAAAATAGAAACAAAAGTATACATATCAACTGAGCAGGAATTTGTTAGAAAGAAAGCCAAATTTTTGCCAGCAAAGTTTACTGCCGATTCGATCGTATTTTCCAAGCGAAAAAAGAAAATAGGACAACAGATATGGAGAGGGGACAGGAGATAGGTAGGTAGGTAGGTAGGTAGGTAGGTAGGGGGTTAGTCAGGTGGGTGGTGAATGGCAGAGAACGGTCTAACTCGTTTGCCCCTCGCAGCAAGGTCCCTGAGCTCGATTCCGCGGCGAGGCCACATTTTATTTGTGGTGCAGCCGGCGGAGAGAAGGCTTGGGGGCTTGTCATGCAGCTACGCCCTTGAGTGCCAACCACCAAGTGACCTGTTTCAGCGAGTGCCTGCGTACAGTCTCCAAGTTCGTGTGTGCTCAGGAGTCAGCGAACTGGGGCAGAATGCATAGTGTAACCAAATTATGTGCCAGCAGCCCTCTTACAGTTATTATTATCATTATTTTATTATTATTATTATGGTTCAGGCGTACAATTCTATCTATCTAGCTGTTACCGCTACCATTACTGCTCTCTTGCAGACCATAGAGTCAATGGACACGCCGCGATTCAAGGATCTCTCCGATGTGCTGCAGCTGCGCAAGCAGGGCCAGAGCATGTCCACCTCCGTACAGGCCACAACCACCCTGTGGCTGACTACAGTCTCCGTGTTGGGCATCGTTGGCAACGCCCTGGTGATCATGTTCTTCTCCAGAAGCCTGAAAGACCTGCCCCAGAATGTCTACGTGATCGCTCTGGCAGCCCTGGACTTGGTCGTCTGCGCGGTGGTTATTCCGTCGACAATCTATCAGGACGTCTGGCTGGCTTCTAGCAGCGACCTGGGCTGCAAGCTGTTCAACATTCTCCGCTACTCTCTGGTTCCATCGTCTGCATTTTTGCTGTGCCTCATCGCCGTTGATCGCTTCGTCATCATCTGCTTCGTGCCGGGCATCCAGTCGACAAGGAAGAACTCGCTGCTGTACATCGGCCTGGTTCTGGTGCTGGGCTTCGCTCTCGGTGTTCCTGGCGGACTGACAACCGGAGCCAGCGTGCGCATCACCGTGGATGCCGCAGTCAGCAAGTTCAATGGCGACTTCAGCGTCTCTCACTGTACCTCGGATTTCAGCATAATCTCAGAGTCGGTCTACAAGGTCTATCGCACAATGCTCACCGCAATTTTCTCCGTCATGCTGCTCCTCCTGGTGTTTTTCTACGTCAACATTTTCTGCTTTGTCCGCAAGCGCCAGCAACGCTGGGCAAAGTCGCGCAGCTACTTGGCCTCCAAGATGGAGCGAAGCGGCGGCAACACTGCCGAGCTCGGCGGCACCAAGGGTCGACGGTGGCTGCTGAACCGCCGCTGGAGCGCAGGCTATGGCGTCGGCGGCGTCGGCGGGCGCAACACGCGGCGTCTCCTGTCTGTGGGCCGTCTGGACGAGGTGACGGAAGTGACGAGCTGCACTGAGGCCAGGCGAGCGTCAGTGAACTTGCCACGCTTCGACCAGCCTGGCCAGTCATCATCCGAATGCCTTGAGACCGACATAGACGAAGCCCTGGCCGCCTCTTCACCGGTGAAAAATGCTTTGCAGAAGCGAATTTCGGAGGTTTCAGAACAGACCAGCTCAGCTGGCCAGGCTGCTGAGATCGAGGGTGCTGACGCCATCGAGCTCAGCGTGATGTTCAGTCCCAGCATGACGGACTGCGATTCGCAGTCGCGTCCCAACCGCATCAACTCGCTGGCCAGTGAGCACCTGACTCAGGCCCGACAGGACTTGGCCGAGCGCACGCGGAAGCGGCCCCACATCAAGACCGCCAAGGTGCTCGGCGTCATCACCTTCTTCTACGTGTTGTCCTACCTGCCATTCTTTCTAGTTTACAACTTTAACAAATCGGTGAGCGAAGGCGTCACGGGCCGTTGGATGGTAGAGACGGGCAACTTCTCGGCAGGCAAGTCCATCGACGCCTGGCCAGAGAGGCACAACAGCAGCGCGTGGGCATTCAGCTTCGACTCAGCTGTCGCCGGCGATGATGTGAGCGGTGGCGTCGGTGGCGGCAGTGACAGTGAAGCGTCGGTCTATCACCAGGCGGTGAAGGTGATGTTCTATTTTTACTTCATCAATCATGGAGCCAATCCGCTGATCTATGGCTGCATGAACACCTATTTCAAGCAGCAGGTGCGCGCCCTCATTGGCTCGCTGAGGTATCGAAGGAGGTGAAAAATAAGGAACTCGGAATTAGCTTTCATTCCTGTGAATCTTTGCTTGAAACACTTTTCTTTTTTCCAACTCTAGTTGAATATTTTATAAGTCTTGCTTCATGCTAAAATCGTCTTTTTGTCGAGCTGAAGCGAAATACGAGTAAATACGAGTAAATACGAGTTTGAAAAAAATAATCTTCATAAAGTTATTCGTATTTTGAGACTAGGGGTCAAGAGATTTCTGTGAATATTTATTTTTTCATTTAAACAAAGCCATTTTTGTAGTGTACAAGCGCTATTGTCTAGGCCATGGAGGTAGCAAACTATCCTTCCTATCCTATCCTATCCTTCCTTCCTCCTTCCTCCGTCTTCCTTCCTTCTCCTCACTCCTTCCTCCTTCTCCTTCCTCCTTCCTCCTCCTTCCTCCTTGCTTCCTTATCCTTCCTCCTCTTTCCTACTCCTTCCTCCTTCTTCCTTCCTTCCTCTTTCCTACTTCCTTCCTCCTTCCTCCTTCCTTTCTCCTTCCCCCTTCCTCCTTCCTTCTCCTTCCTCCTCCTTCCTCCTTCCTTTCTCCTTCCCCCTTCCTCCTTCCTTCTCCTTCCTCCTCCTTCCTCCTTCCTTTCTCCTTCCCCTATCCTCCTTCCTCCCTCCTCCTCCTTCCTCCTTCCTTTCCTCCTTCCTCCTCCTTCGTCCTTCCCCTTCCTCCTCCTTCCTTCCTCCTTCCTTCCTCCTTCCTCCTCCTTCGTCCTTCCCCTTTCCTCCTCCTTCCTCCTTCCTTCCTCCTTCCTCCTTCTTTCCTTCTCCTTCCTCCTTCCTCCTCCCTCTCTCCTTCCTTCCTCCTTCCTCCCTCCTCCTTCCTCCTTCCTCCTTCCTCCTTCCTCCCTCCTTCTTTCTCCTTCCTCCTCCTTCCTCCTTCCTCCTTCCTCCTTCCTCCTCCCTCCTTCTTCCTTCCTTTCTCCTTCCTCCTTCCTTCCTCCTCCTTCCTCCTCCTTTCTCCTTCCTCCTTCCTCCTTCCTCCTTCCTTCCTTCTCCTTCCTCCTCCTTCCTCCTTCCTCCCTCCTTCCTCCTTCCTTCCTCCTTCCTCCTCCTTCGTCCTTCCCCTTTCCTCCTCCTTCCTCCTTGCTTCCTCTTTCCTCCCTCCTCCTCCTTCTCCTTCCTCCTTCCTCCTTCTTCTTTCCTCCCTTCTCCTCCTTCTCCTTCCTCCTTCCTACTTCCTCCTTCCTCCTTCCTTCCTTCTCCTTCCTCCTCCTTTCTCCTTCCTCCTTCCTTCCTCCTTCCTCCATCCTCCTTCCTCCTTCCTCCTCCTTCCTCTTTCCTCCTTCCTTCCTCCTTCCTCCTTCCTTTCTCCTTCCCCCTTCCTCCTTCCTTCTCCTTCCTCCTCTTCCTCCTTCCTTTCTCCTTCCCCTTCCTCCTTCCTCCCTCCTCCTCCATCCTCCCTCCTCCTTCCTCCTTCGACCTTCCTCCTCCTTCCTTCCTTCTCCTCCCTCCTTCCTCCTTCTCCTTCCCCCTTCCTCCATCCTCCCTCCTACTTCCTCCTCCTTCTCCTTCCTCCTTCCTTCCTCATTCCTTCCTCCTCCTTCCTACTTCTCCCTTCCTTCCTTCTCCTCCCTCCTTCCTCCTTCCTCCTTCGACCTTCCTCCTCCTTCCTTCCGTCTCCTCCCTCCTTCCTCCTTCTCCTTCCCCCTTCCTCCATCCTCCCTCCTACTTCCTCCTCCTTCTCCTTCCTCCTTCCTTCCTCATTCCTTCCTCCTCCTTCCTCCTTCTCCCTTCCTTCCTTCTCCTCCCTCCTTCCTCCTTCTCCTTCCTCCTTCCTCCTTCCTCCTCCTTTTTCCTTGCTTCCTTCTCCTTCCTCCTCTTTCCTACTCCTTCCTCCTTCCTCCTCCTTCCTTCCTTACTTCCCCCTTCCTCCTCCTTCCTCCTTCCTCCTCCTTCCTCCCTCCTTCCTCCTTCCTTTCTCCTTCCCCCTTCCACCTTCCTTCCTCCTTCCTCCTTCCTTCCTCCTTCCTCCTTCCTCCTTCCTTCCTCCTTCCTCCTTCCTCCTTCCTTCTCCTTCCTCCCTCCTCCTTCCACCTTCCTTCCTCCTTCCTCCTTCCTTCCTCCTTCCTCCTTCCTCCTTCCTTCCTCCTTCCTCCTTCCTCCTTCCTTCTCCTTCCTCCCTCCTCCTTCCTCCTTCCTCCTCCCTCCTTTCTCCTTCTCCTTCCTCCTTCCACCTTCCTTCCTCTTTCCTTCCTCCTTCCTCCTTCCTCCTTCCTCCTTCCTCCATCTTCTTTCCTCCCTCCTCCTCCTTCTCCTCCCTCCTTCCTTCCTTCTCCCACCTTCTTCCCTCCTCCTTCCTCCTTCCTCCTCCATCCTTCCTCCTTCTCCTTCCTCCTTGCTTCCTCTTTCCTCCCTCCTCCTTCTTCTCCTTCCTCCTTCCTTCCTCCTCCTTCCTCCTCCTTCCTCCTTCCTCCTTCCTCCTTCCTTCCTCCTCCTTCCACCTCCTTCCTCCTTTCTCCTTTCTCCTTCCTCCTTCCTCCTTCCTTCCTGCTCCTTCCTCCTCCTTCCTCCTTCCTCCTTCCTCCTTCCTCCTTCCTTCATTCTCCTTCCTCCTCCTTCCTCCTTCCTCCTTTCTCCTTCCTCCTCCTTCCTCCTCCTTCCTCCTTCCTCCTTCCTCCTTTCTCCTTCCTTCCTCCTCCTTTCTCTTCCTTCCTCCTTCCTTCTTCCTCCTTCCTCCTCCTTCCTCCTTCTTCCGCCTTCCTCCTTCCTCCTTCCTTCTCCTTCCTCCTTCCTCCTTCCTCCTTCTTCCGCCTTCCTCCTTCCCCCTTCCTCCTTCCTCCCTCCTCCTCCTTCCTTCCTCCTTCCTTCCTCCTTCCTCCTCCTTCGTCCTTCCCCTTTCCTCCTCCTTCCTCCTTCCTTCCTCCTTCCTCCTTCTTTCCTTCTCCTTCCTCCTTCCTCCTCCCTCTCTCCTTCCTTCCTCCTTCCTCCCTCCTCCTTCCTCCTTCCTCCTTCCTCCTTCCTCCCTCCTTCTTTCTCCTTCCTCCTCCTTCCTCCTTCCTCCTTCCTCCTTCCTCCTCCCTCCTTCTTCCTTCCTTTCTCCTTCCTCCTTCCTTCCTCCTCCTTCCTCCTCCTTTCTCCTTCCTCCTTCCTCCTTCCTCCTTCCTTCCTTCTCCTTCATCCTCCTTCCTCCTTCCTCCCTCCTTCCTCCTTCCTTCCTCCTTCCTCCTCCTTCGTCCTTCCCCTTTCCTCCTCCTTTCTCCTTCCTCCTTCCTCCTTCCTCCTTCCTTCCTTCTCCTTCATCCTCCTTCCTCCTTCCTCCCTCCTTCCTCCTTCCTTCCTCCTTCCTCCTCCTTCGTCCTTCCCCTTTCCTCCTCCTTCCTCCTTTCTTCCTCTTTCCTCCCTCCTCCTCCTTCTCCTTCCTCCTTCCTCCTTCTTCTTTCCTCCCTTCTCCTCCTTCTCCTTCCTCCTTCCTACTTCCTCCTTCCTCCTTCCTTCCTTCTCCTTCCTCCTCCTTTCTCCTTCCTCCTTCCTTCCTCCTTCCTCCTTCCTCCTTCCTCCTCCTTCCTCCTTCCTCCTTCCTCCTCCTTCCTCCTTCCTCCTTCCTCCTTCCTCATTCCTTCCTCCTCCTTCCTCCTTCCTCCTTCCTCCTCCTTCCTCCTTCCTCCTTCCTCCTTCCTCCTTGCTTCCTCCTCCTTCCTCCTCCTTCCTCCTTCCTCCTTCCTCCTTCCTCCTTCCTTCCTTCTCCTTCCTCCTCCTTCCTCCTTCCTCCTTCCTTCCTCCTTCCTTCCTCCTTCCTCCTCCTTCGTCCTTCCCCTTTCCTCCTCCTTCCTCCTTCCTTCCTCCTTCCTCCTTCTTTCCTTCTCCTTCCTCCTTCCTCCTTCCTCCTCCCTCCCTCCTTCCTCCCTCCTTCTTCCTCCTTCCTTCCTCCTTCCCCCTTCCGCCTCCTTCCTCCTTCCTCCTCCTTCCTCCTTCCTTCCTCCTTCCTCCTTACTTCCTCCTTCCCCCTTCCACCTACCTTCCTCATTCCTCCTTCCTCCCTCCTCCCTCCTTTCTCCTTCCTCCTTCCTCCTCCTTCCTTCCTTCTCCTCCCTCCTTCCTCCTTCTCCTTCCTTCTTCCTTCCTCTTTCCTCCTTCCTTCCTCCTTCCTCCTTCCTTTCTCCTTCCCCCTTCCTCCTTCCTTCTCCTTCCTCCTCTTCCTCCTTCCTTTCTCCTTCCCCTTCCTCCTTCCTCCCTCCTCCTCCATCCTCCCTCCTCCTTCCTCCTTCGACCTTCCTCCTCCTTCCTTCCTTCTCCTCCCTCCTTCCTCCTTCTCCTTCCCCCTTCCTCCATCCTCCCTCCTACTTCCTCCTCCTTCTCCTTCCTCCTTCCTTCCTCATTCCTTCCTCCTCCTTCCTACCTTCTCCTTCCTTCCTTCTCCTCCCTCCTTCCTCCTTCCTCCTTCGACCTTCCTCCTCCTTCCTTCCGTCTCCTCCTCCTTCCTCCTTCTCCTTCCCCTTCCTCCATCCTCCCTCCTACTTCCTCCTCCTTCTCCTTCCTCCTTCCTTCCTCATTCCTTCCTCCTCCTTCCTCCTTCTCCCTTCCTTCCTTCTCCTCCCTCCTTCCTCCTTCTCCTTCCTCCTTCCTCCTTCCTCCTCCTTTTTCCTTGCTTCCTTCTCCTTCCTCCTTCCTTCCTCCTTCCTTCCTCCTTCCTCCTCCTTCGTCCTTCCCCTTTCCTCCTCCTTCCTCCTTCCTTCCTCCTTCCTCCTTCTTTCCTTCTCCTTCCTCCTTCCTCCTTCCTCCTCCCTCCCTCCTTCCTCCCTCCTTCTTCCTCCTTCCTTCCTCCTTCCCCCTTCCGCCTCCTTCCTCCTTCCTCCTCCTTCCTCCTTCCTTCCTCCTTCCTCCTTACTTCCTCCTTCCCCCTTCCACCTACCTTCCTCATTCCTCCTTCCTCCCTCCTCCCTCCTTTCTCCTTCCTCCTTCCTCCTCCTTCCTTCCTTCTCCTCCCTCCTTCCTCCTTCTCCTTCCTTCTTCCTTCCTCTTTCCTCCTTCCTTCCTCCTTCCTCCTTCCTTTCTCCTTCCCCCTTCCTCCTTCCTTCTCCTTCCTCCTCTTCCTCCTTCCTTTCTCCTTCCCCTTCCTCCTTCCTCCCTCCTCCTCCATCCTCCCTCCTCCTTCCTCCTTCGACCTTCCTCCTCCTTCCTTCCTTCTCCTCCCTCCTTCCTCCTTCTCCTTCCCCCTTCCTCCATCCTCCCTCCTACTTCCTCCTCCTTCTCCTTCCTCCTTCCTTCCTCATTCCTTCCTCCTCCTTCCTACTTCTCCCTTCCTTCCTTCTCCTCCCTCCTTCCTCCTTCCTCCTTCGACCTTCCTCCTCCTTCCTTCCGTCTCCTCCCTCCTTCCTCCTTCTCCTTCCCCCTTCCTCCATCCTCCCTCCTACTTCCTCCTCCTTCTCCTTCCTCCTTCCTTCCTCATTCCTTCCTCCTCCTTCCTCCTTCTCCCTTCCTTCCTTCTCCTCCCTCCTTCCTCCTTCTCCTTCCTCCTTCCTCCTTCCTCCTCCTTTTTCCTTGCTTCCTTCTCCTTCCTCCTCTTTCCTACTCCTTCCTCCTTCCTCCTCCTTCCTTCCTTACTTCCCCCTTCCTCCTCCTTCCTCCTTCCTCCTCCTTCCTCCCTCCTTCCTCCTTCCTTTCTCCTTCCCCCTTCCACCTTCCTTCCTCCTTCCTCCTTCCTTCCTCCTTCCTCCTTCCTCCTTCCTTCCTCCTTCCTCCTTCCTCCTTCCTTCTCCTTCCTCCCTCCTCCTTCCTCCTTCCTCCTCCCTCCTTTCTCCTTCTCCTTCCTCCTTCCTCCTTCCTTCCTCTTTCCTTCCTCCTTCCTCCTTCCTCCTTCCTCCTTCCTCCATCTTCTTTCCTCCCTCCTCCTCCTTCTCCTCCCTCCTTCCTTCCTTCTCCCACCTTCTTCCCTCCTCCTTCCTCCTTCCTCCTCCATCCTTCCTCCTTCTCCTTCCTCCTTGCTTCCTCTTTCCTCCCTCCTCCTTCTTCTCCTTCCTCCTTCCTTCCTCCTCCTTCCTCCTCCTTCCTCCTTCCTCCTTTCTCCTTTCTCCTTCCTCCTTCCTCCTTCCTTCCTGCTCCTTCCTCCTCCTTCCTCCTTCCTCCTTCCTCCTTCCTCCTTCCTTCATTCTCCTTCCTCCTCCTTCCTCCTTCCTCCTTCCTTCCTCCTTCCTTCCTCCTTCCTCCTCCTTCGTCCTTCCCCTTTTCCTCCTCCTTGCTCCTTCCCTCCTCCTTCCTCCTTCTTTCCTTCTCCTTCCTCCTTCCTCCTCCCTCCCTCCTTCCTTCCTCCTTCCTCCGTCCTCCTTCCTCCTTCCTCCTTCCTCCTTCCTCCTTCCTTCTTTCTCCTTCCTCCTCCTTCCTCCTTCCTCCTTCCTCCTCCCTCCTTCTTCCTTCCTTCCTTCTTCCTCCTTCCTTCCTCCTCCTTCCTCCTCCTTCCTCCTTCCGCCTTCCTCCTTCCTCCTTCTTTCCTCCTTCCTTCCTCCTTCCCCCTCCTTCGTCCTTCCCCTTTCCTCCTCCTTCCTCCTTGCTTCCTCTTTCCTCCCTCCTCCTCCTTCTCCTTCCTCCTTCCTCCTTCCTCCTTCCTCCATCCTTCCTTCTCCTTCCTCCTCCTTCCTCCTTCCTCCTTCCTTCCTCCTTCCTTCCTCCTTCCTCCTCCTTCGTCCTTCCCCTTTCCTCCTCCTTCCTCCTTGCTTCCTCTTTCCTCCCTCCTCCTCCTTCTCCTTCCTCCTTCCTCCTTCTTCTTTCCTCCCGTCTCCTCCTTCTCCTTCCTCCTTCCTACTTCCTCCTTCCTCCTTCCTTCCTTCCTCCTCCTTCTCCTTCCTCCTTCCTCCTCCTTCCTTCCTCCTCCTTCCTCCTTCCTCCCTCCTCCCTCCTCCTTCCTCCTTCCTCTTTCCTCCTTTCTCCTTCATCCTTCCTCCTTCTTCCTCCTTTCTCCTTCCTCCTTCCTCCTCCTTCCTCCTTCCTCCTTCCTCCTTCCTTCCTCCTTCCTCCTTCCTCCTTCCTCCTTCCTCCTCCCTCCTTCTTCCTTCCTTTCTCCTTCCCCCTTCCTCCTTCCTCCTCCTTCCTCCTTCCTTCCTCTTTCCTCCCTCCTCCTCCTTCTCCTTCCTCCTTCCTCCTTCTTCCTCCTCCTTCCTCCTTCCTCACTCCTCCTTCCTCCTTCCTTCCTTCCCTTTCCTCCTCCTTTCTCCTTCCTTCCTCCTCCTTTCTCCTCCTTCCTCCTTCCTCCTTCCTCCTTCCTCCTCCTTCCTCCTTGCTTCCTCTTTCCTCCCTCCTCCTCCTTCTCCTTCCTCCTTCCTCCTTCTTCCTTCCTTTCTCCTTCCCCCTTCCTCCTTCCTCCTCCTTCCTCCTTCTTCCTCCTTCTTTCTTCCTTCTCCTTCCTTCTCCTTTCCTCCCTCCTCCTTCCTCCTTCCTCCTTCCTCCTTCCTCCTCCTTCCTCCTCCTTTCTCCTTCCTTTCTCCTTCCCCCTTCCTCCTTCCTCCTACCTCCTTCCTCTTTCCTCCTTCCTTCCTCGTCCTTACTCCTTCCTCCTTCCTTCCTCCTTCCTCTTTCCTCCCTCCTCTTCCTTCTTCCTTCCTCCTTCCTCCTTCCTCCTTCCTCCTTCCTCCTTCCTCCTCCTTCCTCCTTCCTTCCTCCTTCCTTCCTCCTTCCTCCTTCCTCCTCCTTCCTCCTTCCTCCTTCGTCCTTCCTCCTTCCTTCCTCCTTCCTCCCTCCTCCTTCCTCCTTCCTCCTTCCTCCCTCCTCCTTCCTCCTTCCTCCTTCCTCCCTCCTCCTTCCTCCTTTCTCCGCCTTCCTCCTTCCTCCGTCCTCTTCCTCCTTCCTTCCTCCTTCCTTCCTCTTTCCTCCCTCCTCCTCCTTCTTCTTCCTCCTTCCTCCTTCCTCCATCCTCCTTCCTCCCTCCTCCTTCCTCCTTCTTTTTTCCTCCTTCCTCCTTCCTTCCTTCCTCCTTCCTCCTTCCTCCTTCCTTCCTCCTTCCTCCCTTCTCCTCCTTCTCCTTTCTCCTTCCTCCTTCCTCCTTCTTCCTTCCTCCTTCCTCCTTCCTTCCTCCTTCCTCCTTCCACCTCCTTCTCCTTTCTCCTTCCTCCTTCCTCCTTCCTCCTTCCTCCTTCCTCCTTCCTTCCTCCTTCCTCCCTCCTCCTTCCTCCTTCCTCCTTCCTCCTTCCTCCTTCCTCCTTCCTCCCTCTTCCTCCTTCCTTCCTCCTCCTTCCTCCATTCCAAAAAACATTCCAAAAAAGAAATAACAAAAACAAATTATAACAATGGCACGCTATATTGTTATATTTTATCATTTACATGCCTCATTATCACATACATTTATTGACATATTCAATCAAATACTACTAATTGTTCCTCTCCTTAAATCTTCAAACGCATAAACAAAAGACCCTATTCACCGAACCACTCCTGCAAAGTCTCTGCTTCATCTACGCTCACTCACTGACGACTCACTCCATATTCAGCACCACCAGTCGACTGTTCACATAGTCAGCCACCACCAGCTGCTCGCGCGCGCCTTCCGTCACCACCGCCAGACCTCTTGGATAATTAAATCTGCCGACTTCGCTGCCGCTCTCGCCCGGCACCCCCAGAGTCCACAGCAGCGACCCGTCGTCTGCAGCCACCGCTCGAACTGAGTGACCCCTCCACTCACTCACGAACAGGCGGCCTCTCCTGTCCACGGCCACACCCGCTGGCAAAACAAACTCTTTGAGGCCGCAACGCTCAGTCGGGTGCGAGGCGACCACCTGCTGGGTGTCAATGCGTACTCTGTGCACCTGCATGTACTTCCTGTCTGTCACCAGAATGCTGTTGTCGTGAATCGCCAGTCTGCACAGTTCAGCATCAGGAAAATCGGTCAGCATGATGACCTTCTCCATCTCGCCAGTCGCTTTGCTGAATGCAACAATTTTGTTGCCACCAGACACAAACACGGAGCCTGCGTTGCCGCCGATTCCCAAGATACGAAAGCCCTCGATTCGTGGTTCGATTCGACGCACCTTTCGACCGCTCAGGTCCGTCACTGTCACTGCGTCCCCTTGAGCAATGAACAGCAGCTGACGGTCGCAGTGAAGACCCAAGATGTCCATCTTCCAGTCGATGTCGCAGTGGCACCGCAGCTTCTTCGAGCCGTCCACAGACACCACCTGAAGGTGATTCTTGGCACTACTTGAAGAAATTGATGCGAAGATGCAGGGCTCAGGCAGAGCCTCACCGCCGTCACTCGCTGACTCGGCGGCCACCACACGGCCCGAACGGTCACCAACGAATCCGCTGGTGTCGCTGCACACCGCCAGCCACTCAACCCAGCCATCCAGCTTGACCTCGTGACTGTACACAATCGGATCGAGCAATGCCTGTCTCGCCATCGCCTTCACTGCGTCTTCGATCTCCTCGGGTGTCGCGCTGACCTCAGCGTCTCTCCAGCCCTCACCAGTCCACACGTTCACACGAGCCAACGCTCTGCCGAACTGCTCCGACACCTGCCCCAGTCGATCCAGCTGCTGCTCCGCTCCCAAGCTCTCCTCCAGCGACTTCTGCAGCCGATCAAAGTCCGCCTTCAAGTCATCGAGCGACAACTCCATCGACATCGTCAGCTCGACAAGCTTCGACATCTCGCCTGCAGCCTCCGCCATCGACGTCTCCTGCCTGTAGCTTCTCACATCGTCCATGTCCCGCTGCCACACACGCGCTGTCTCAATCCGAGCTATCATCGGACCTGTCAGTCGATCTTCACTCGAATCCAGGTATCTCCGCATCGTCTCATACAGCTGCTTCGCCCGTCGCAGCTGCTCCTCCATCTCGTGAATCCAATCTCCTCCACCACCTGCTGCACTGCCACCTGCAGCTTCGGCTTGTGGGAAGGCACGCAGCTTCTCAGCGACCTTCTCCTTCAGCTTGAGGGCATCCGCCACATCAACACTCAGGTGTTCCGAGCACAGGTAGCGCTCGGAGAACGGACCCAGGCCGACTGCAGCTTTTTGGCAGACGACGCAGATTGGGATCACTTCAGGAGGTCCTTCGGAACTCGAGCTGTCGCTGGAGTCTCCACGCTGCATTTTCAGATTCGAGGTCTGGAAAGAGAGTCGGAAAGAGGCCGTGTGAGTTGAAGACTGCTGCCGGAATCTGCCAGAACTCTAATATTATCTCAGTGTCAAAAATTCTCAACTTCAACTCGCTACCTTAGAAAGCTGTGAAGCAAAAAAGTTGCAGAACTGCCGTAAGCAGGCCGATGCTGAGGCTCAGGTGAGAATGAGTTTCAATCACACAGCAGTCAAAAGCTGTGCTCAGGAGTCTGAGATGACTCTTATGTCAGCTAGGTGTCTCAGTTAAACTCTTCTCCGTTGCCATGGAAACAGTGAGAGGCCTGAGTCTGGTCGATATAGAGAACAGAATGAAATCCTTGAGTCGCTCTGCTCCGGCAGCTCAGTTTGTCGGCAAAAGACAGTGAGAGTGAAATCTGTTTTAGTTTATTCTCGGTCGAACGCGAATTCAAAATGCTTTCTGCGGCTGCGTGCATTTCTCTGCGGCTGGGACAGAGAGGGCCGGCTCTGAGCAGCACTAAGCACAGCTGAGCACCCACCTCTGCCTCCAACTGCTCACAATGGGAGCGTAGATTGGGTGAGTGTACTCAAATGCATTGTTTGTGCACTTAGCTGTGCCATCTTGAGCCCAAAGTACGACCCGAGACATTGTGGCTCTGCTTGTCAGACACTTTCTGACAGATCCGAGCTGTTAGAGATGCGATCGACCTGTTAGAGTAGGGAAAAACAACAGGCCAGCAGTTCAAGACGTTGGAAAAATCTCATATTTACTTTTTTGTCTGATATTAGCCTCATCAGCTCACCTACCATTAGCCTCATCAGCTCACCTACCATTAGCCTCATCAGCTCACCTACCATTAGCCTCATCAGCTCACATTAGCTTCATGAGCTCAAATTAGCTTCATCAGCTCACATTATCCTCATCAGCTCACATTATCCTCATCAGCTCACATTATCCTCATCAGCTCACATTAGCTTCATGAGCTCACAGTAGCTTCATCAGCTCACATTAGCTTCATGAGCTCACAGTAGCTTCAACGCCACCTGCAGGCCAGAGAAGGACTTTGGCAGTGCCCAAGTGCCCTATTCTTAGTCAATAACGTTTTGTTATTCGCTTTTATGACTGTTTAACAAAATGTTTGTTGTTAACAACAATATTGTTAGTAACAAAATTCTACCCGAGTACACCCGAGTCCACCAGATACACTCAACGTTTTCTTTCTGACCCTTCAATGTTTCTTCCCCAACCATGATCTCGTACCCAAATGTACATTCTATGCCTAAATATCTCGTCCACAAATGTACATTCTCCCCCCAAAATGTCTCGTCCCTAAAAATATATTCAACCCCTCATGATCTCCTCCCCAAATGTACATTCTACCCACAAATATCTCTTCCCCAAATGTACATTCTACCCCAAAAGATCTCTTCCCCAAATGTACATTGTACCCATGATGATCTCATCCCCAATATGCATTCTACCCACAAACATCTCTTCCCCAAATGTACATTCTACCCACAAATATCTCATCCCCACATGTAATCAACCCCCAAAGATCTCTTCCCAATACATTACACCCACAAATATCTCATCCCCAAAAGTACATTCTACCCACAAATATCTCTTCCCCAAATGTACATTACACCCACAAATATCTCATCCCCAAAAGTACATTCTACCCACAAATATCTCTTCCCCAAGGTGCGGTTTAAGTATAAATCATTATCATTTTGCAACACTCTAATTTCAACAACAAATGTTGTGAATCTGCATTCTATACATATAAGCATGTTTATTAGGCCACAGTCACGTACAGCAGACAGCAGCAATTCCATTGATTTCCTCCTCATCACCGGGGGTTACAGGACAAAGTCGGGAGATTCGGCCGAACGAGGTCGCCCTTGATTTCCCGACACCGAAGTGATTTATTATCCGACTCCCAACGCAACCACCAAAAATATTCGAGTCCCAATGCGAAGGAGACATGAGACCATTTCTTTTTCCCTGTGGTCACGTTCCCAACGGGAGTTCTGTTAGGGATAAAATAGAAACACAGAGAGATCAATACAAACACATCCCCAACAGCGCAATCTGAAGCTTGATTTGGGATTTATTGCCCAAGCAATAAGGAGGCCGCGATTTCAGCCAGTTCAGTGGACAGAATTTATTAGCCAGTTTTGCATTGGTACAGGACCCAAATAGTACGATAAATCGACTTCATTTTATAGGAACCTACAGTCTTCCATCAGTGTTCTACACCTCCCTGATCCTTCAGTGTTCTACTCCACCCTGATCCTTCAGTGTTCTACTCCCCCTGATCCTTCAGTGTTCTACTTCCCCCTGATCCTTCAGTATTCTACTCCCCCCTGATCCTTCAGTGTTCTACTCCCCCTGATCCTTCAGTGTTCTACTCCCCCTGATCCTTCAGTGTTCTACTCCCCCTGATCCTTCAGTGTTCTACTTCCCCGGATCCTTCAGTGTTTTACTGCCCCTGATCCCTGATCCTTCAGTGTTCTACTCCACCCTGATCCTTCAGTGTTCTACTCCCCCTGATCCTTCAGTTTTCTACACCCCCCTGATCCTTCAGTGTTCTACTCCCCCCTGATCCTTCAGTGTTCTACACCCCCCTGATCCTTCAGTGTTCTACTCCACCCTGATCCTTCAGTGTTCTACTCCCCCTGATCCTTCAGTGTTCTACTCCCCCTGATCCTTCAGTGTTCTACTCCCCCCTGATCCTTCAGTGTTCTACTCCCCCTGATCCTTCAGTGTTCTACTCCCCCCTGATCCTTCAGTGTTCTACTCCCCCTGATCCTTCAGTGTTCTACTCCCCCTGATCTTTCAGTGTTCTACTCCCCCCTGATCCTTCAGTGTTCTACTCCCCCCTGATCCTTCAGTGTTCTACTCCCCCGGATCCTTCAGTGTTCTACTCCCCCTGATCCTTCAGTGTTCTACTCCCCCTGATCCTTCAGTGTTCTACTCCCCCCTGATCCTTCAGTGTTCTACTCCCCCTGATCCTTCAGTGTTCTACTCCCCCTGATCCTTCAGTGTTCTACTCCCCCTGATCCTTCAGTGTTCTACTCCCCCTGATCCTTCAGTGTTCTACTCCCCCTGATCCTTCAGTGTTCTACTCCCCCGGATCCTTCAGTGTTCTACTCCCCCTGATCCTTCAGTGTTCTACTCCCCCGGATCCTTCAGTGTTTTACTCCCCCTGATCCATCAATATTCTATTGCCCCCTGATGCATGTCACGTCGTAGAAATTGTGTGCAATTTAAAGTAAGACATGCCATTATTAGTTTGTTTACAAAACGTGATAAATTTGTAATAAATCAATCCCACTGGCCAGCTGAGTCCTGCTCAAGATGCTCAAGTGCAAAGACTCGGGCAAGAATCTGTCTTCCCGCGGATCAGCTAAGAATGTCTCTCGCTGAAACAGCAGCTGCAAAATTTGGGGATAATTACGCATCTGAAATTTCCTTCCAGCTCTCCGGATTGCCACCTGGAGTAAGACGTAGCTTCAGAGATTCGTCGAACGTGCCGTCATCGACTTGTTTCAAGCCCTCCTGTCTGATCGTGTTTTTGGTTGACTAGGCATCTGTAATTCAGCTTTTAAGCCGAACTCGAAAATATATTTTCCCAGTTGATTGAGGCAAAGTAGAACTCTGTGAATCTGAATGAGGTCAAAAGTTGGATGGATAATATTTATTTCTTCTCATTCTCAGAACTTACAAATTGTATTAACATTCTCAGAACTTACAAATTGTATTAACATTCTCAGAACTTACAAATTGTATTAACATTCTCAGAACTTACAAATTGTATTAACATTCTCAGAACTTACAAATTGTATTAACATTCTCAGAACTTACAAATTGTATTAACATTCTCAGAACTTACAAATTGTATTAACATTCTCAGAACTTACAAATTGTATTAACATTCTCAGAACTTACAAATTGTATTAACATTCTCAGAACTTACAAATTGCATTAACATTCTCAGAACTTACAAATTGTATTAACATTCTCAGAACTTCTTATGCTACCAGACTTGACATTGACTTTTAAAAATACCATCCGACGAGATGTACATTGATAGTCTAGATTCTCGTCTCCTCAGATGTACATTGATAGTCTAGATTCTCGTCTCCTCAGATGTACATCGAGAGTTTTAATCTCCTCCCTCTAGATGAGGGGTCGGCACACTTATGAGCAAGCGGGCCAAAGAGAGAACCTAAATCACGACAGCAGGCCGAATTCACTGTAAAAATATGATATAGGGGAGAGATGAGACACGGGAGAGATGAGACAAAAGAGAGATGAGACAAGGGAAAAGATTAGACACGGGAGAGATGAGACAAGGAAGAGATGAGACACGGGAGAGATGAGACACGGGAGAGATGAGACACGAGAGAGATGAGACAGGGGAGAGATGAGACAGGGGAGAGATGAGACAGGGGAGAGATGAGACAGGGGAGAGATGAGACACGGGAGAGATGAGACACGAGAGAGATGAGACACGGGAGAGATGAGACACGGGAGAGATGAGACACGGGAGAGATAAGACACGGGAGAGACAGAGTGTCAGGTGAAGCATCAGGGTGTCAGGGGAGGCATCAGGGTGTCAGGGGAGGCATCAGGGTCTCAGCGGAGGCATCAGGGTGTCAGGGGAGGCATCAGGGTGTCAGGGAAGGCATCAGGGTCTCAGCGGAGGCATCAGGGTGTCAGGGGAGGCATCAGGGTGTCAGGGGAGGCATCAGGGTGTCAGGGGAGGCATCAGGGTGTCAGGGGAGGCATCAGGGTGTCAGGGGAGGCATCAGGGTGTCAGGGGAGGCATCAGGGTGTCAGGGGAGGCATCAGGGTGTCAGGGGAGGCATCAGGGTGTCAGGGGAGGCATCAGGGTGTCAGGTGAGGCAGTAGATGCAAAATCTAATATTCGCTGAAGAAACTAAGAGCGGAGAGCCATATAACCGAGGATCGATAAGAAGGCCGGACACCCAAATGGCGAGTTAGTCTGAGCGCAGCAGAGTAATGTTTAAGTGTCTGAAATATATTTATTAGTGCTTTAGTTTTTCTGTACTTAATTTTTCTTCAAGACAAAAAACTAATTTCGGACGTCAAGCTGCCTAAAATGTGCTTATATATGAAGATATTTTCTTGATAATTTGATAAGGTCAGCCTGGCAAGGCGAGGTGCTTGTAGAGGGCTGTAAGCTGCTCATAGGTCTAATAAAGGTTGAGTAATTTTATGTCCCCCGGATAAAATAGGACGATTTTCCCAGTCTTTGCAGTTGCAGTGGTCCGTAAAAATATGGGATTCAGTCCCTCTATGGGATTAGCTGCTTCTTGTGTTTCCACGCCTGGTTGCTAGTCCTTGAGTAGTGCTCACCATAATGGCAGTAGTAGAGCTATTAACTAATACTATATTGTTGGACTTTGCAGGAAACCATTATTAAGATAAAAAAACTGCGGTTATTATTCTGTTACTTATCTAAAAGTACTTTACCTACTTTTTTGCTTGCGTAAACAATCCTTATTTGATGCTGTCCTTTAATGGAAAGCATATCCGGTGAATCGTAAGAGGCGGTGTGTCATGTTATTATGACAGCCATGGAGTGGCAAATTTGGAGGGCAGTGAAATAACTGACTGGAGGATGGGGTGGCGGGCAGTTGAATAACTGACTGGAGGATGGGGTGGCGTGGCGGGCAGTTGAATAACTGACTGGAGGATGGGGTGGCGTGGCAATAACTAAATGGAGGATGGGGTGGAGGGCAGTTAAAAAACTGACTGGAGGATAGGGTGGCGGGCAGTTGAATAACTGACTGGAGGATGGGATGGCGGGGCAGTTGAATAACTGACTGGAGGATGGGATGGCGGGGCAGTTGAATAACTGACTGGAGGATGGGATGGCGGGGCAGTTGAATAACTGACTGGAGGATGGGTTGGCGGGGTAGTTGAATAACTGACTGGAGGATGGGGTGGCGGGGCAGTTGAATAACTGACTGGAGGATGGGTTGGCGGGGTAGTTGAATAACTGACTGGAGGATGGGGTGGCGGGCATTTGAATAGCTGTATGATCAAGAGTTGAAATTTTTTATTATGCAGCAAACCAATGAGTCGAAAAAATGTTATTAAATTCGTACGAAAATTATTCGTTTTCGACATGTAGTTATCTTGAAATAGCATGTTTACGATTTCCGAATTAAAGAACGACTAATAGAATTGCAGATGTTTAGTAAAACTCAGGTTCATACCAGGTAACATTAAGTTAGAGCTCTGAGGTAAGCTAGCTGAAAAAGTGTGAGTTGTGGACTCAGTTGCTAAGGCTCGCTGACCTGAGGCCATAAAAGCGCCCGTGCGAGAACTCCTGTTAGGATTTTCTGGTTAAAAGTGAGATGGAGAGAAAACGAAAATGGATTTCGACGGTTAACCGTCACTCACTTTGATACGCAAGCTCAGTTTTATTTGCGACTCACTGAGGCGAATGAGGACTAAATAAATGCCTTTTAGGGAAAGTGTGAGCAGCTGGCTTTTGCATCGCGAGCAACAGCTAAGCTTAAACTAAAATTTCTAGACACACTAGAGAATGTGTATTAAGCAGGAAAGGGAGATGGAGAGAGGGAGATGGGGAAAGGGAGATAATGAGAGGGAGATAAGGAGATGGAGATAAGGAGAGAGAGATAAGGAGAGGAAGATAAAGAGACGGAGATAAGGAGAGGGAGATAAGGGAAGGGAGATAAGGGGAGGGAGATAAAGGGAGGAAGATAAAGAGAGGGAGATAAGGAAAGGAGATAAGGGAGGGAGATAAGAGGAGGGAGATAAGGGGGAGATAAGGAGAGGGAGATAAGGAGAGGGAGATAAGGGGAGGGAGATAAGGGGACGGAGATAAGGGGAGGGAGATAAGGGGAGGGAGATAAGGGGAGGGAGATTAGGGGAGGGAGATAAGGGGAGGGAGATAAGGGGAGGGAGATAAGGGGAGGGAGATAAGGGGAGGGAGATAAAGATAGAGATATAAGGGGAGGGAGATAAGGAGAGGGAGATAAGGAGAGGGAGATTTAGGGAGATAAAGATCGAGATATAAGGAGAGGGAGATAAGCGGAGTGAGATAAAGAGAGGGATTTCGGGAGAGGGAGATAGTGAGAATGAGATAAGGAGAGAGAGATGCTAAAAGGGAGATGGAAAGAGGGAGATGAAATCGGGCAGATAAGGCGATGGATGGTCAACAATGATTAAAACATGAACTACTTTGAAGTGGATTCAGAACGCTTGTAAAAGTGGGAATGTACAATTAATAACATTGTGAATATATGACTTACGCCAGCTGTCAATCAAATTGCATTTCCGCATAATCCCTTAATCTGTCTAGACACATAAGCTCGATTTGAATTGCGGTCGAATTGGCATTCGGAAATGCTTGAGGAATGAATTCTCAGCAGATGCACTTATATCAGGGTCTCTGATTAGTGTTCAAGTGGTCAGCACTGGAGATTTATTTTCACAATCAGTTCCCACACCGGAAGTGCTATCAAGACGGCTATCAAACAAGGCCGCTACTTCCTGTCAACAAAATATCTAATCAATTTTTGTGAGTCCACTTTAGGAACTAAAAAAATAACATTGAGGAGGTTGGCCCTCAAGGACGTAAATCACACGACATGTCGCCATGCTTTCTCTACGCGGCTGGACTCGTGGTGGAATCGAACTCAGGGACCTCGGCGCGAGACGCGAACGCGTTAACCGCTCTGCCACCGACCCAAGCGTTCTTAGAATTCAAGTAGAAGTTGGTCATTCGTGTGGGCTACTCAAATTGGATAGTTCCCATTCGTCATTTATCCCCAGACCAGAACCGCCGCCATTGGTTGGCTGGGTAGATGCAGTTGCTAAGCAAACCAACCTGATAAAAGTTGCTCCCAGCGCTGCAAACAAAGATTTGGCTGCCACACAAAAATTCTCCCCCGCGTACTTCCGGCCCAGCAACAGAGCCGAGCCAAGCCGAGCAAATCAAACGACAGATAATTGACGAGTTCGCCATTGTCAGTCGGCGTCGACAGGTAAGGCCAAGCAGACTTGTGGAATTAACGATGGATAGGGCAAAAACACTGGGCCAACATGCTGGGAGGAAAGTTTTGGAAAGTACTTTAGGGAAAGGAGAATTAAGAGGGGATGGATTAGAAAGGAATAAAGAGAAGTGAGAGTAAGAAGATGTGAAATGAGTGGAAGAAATGAGAGAATAGGAGAGGGGAGAATAGGAGAGGGGAGAATGGGAGAGCAGAGGATGGAAGAGGGGAGAATTGGAAAGGGGAGAATATGAGAATGGAAAATGGGAGAGGGGAGAATTGGAAACGGGAGAATCGGAGAATGGAAAATGGGAGAGGGGAGAACGGGAGAGGGGAGATAGGAGAATGGAAGAGGGGAGAATTGGAGAGCTTGAGAATAGAAGAGGGGAGAATAGGAGAGGGGAGAATAGGAGAGGGGAGAATGGGAGAGGGAAGAATGGGAGAGGGGAGAATGGGAGAGGGGAGAATGGGAGAGGGAAGAATGGGAGAGGGGAGAATGGGAGAGGGGAGAATGGGAGATGGGAGAATAGGAGAGGGGAGAATGGGAGAGGGGAGAATAGGAGAGGGGAGAATGGGAGAGGGGAGAATGGGAGAGGGGAGAATAGGAGAGGGGAGAATGGGAGAGGGAAGAATGGGAGAGGGAAGAATGGGAGAGGGGAGAATGGGAGAGGGGATAATTGGAAAGAGGAGAATAGGAGAGGGGAGAATGGGATGGGAGAGGGGAGAATGTGAGAGGGAAGAATGGGAAAAGGGAGAATGGAAGAGGGAAGAATGGGAGAGGGGAGAATGGGAGAGGGAAGAATTGGAAAGGGGAGAATGGAAGTGGCGAGAATGGGATGGGAGATGGGAGAATCGGAGAGGGGACAATGTGAGAAGGGAAAATTGGAAAGGGGAGAATGAAAGATGAAGAATGAGAATGGGAGACGGAAGATATATGATGGGAGAAAATTGGAAGATAGGAGGAGATGATGAATTGGGAAAAGAGGAGAGAAGAGAGGATAGAATGGTTATAAATGAGAGGTTAGTCAAAGGAGCAAATGATTATGCCGGTAGAAATTTTGCCTTGCCGGAAGCAAGACCCAGTAACAGTAGAGCTTGTTGCTCTGTTCCAAAGAAGATTATAGGCTTAGTAGGCCTGGCAATATCGAAACAAAAAAATCAACAGCAATTTTTCGCCCGACTTTCATTCTAAATCAAGATTAAAAGATAAAGAAAAGACACGAACATTGCTCATTAAATATTATTATTCTATAGTTTCGTGTCCTCCATTTTGGGTCAACAGCCTTCTGTGTGCCTGTTCTATGCGCCTGTATGCCTGTCTGTCTGTTCTAATCATTAAATAATTATTACGAACTAAGAACCGAAGATACGGATAGAATTATATTTTAATGCAATCTAAAATAGGAACAGCAATGTAATATTAGCTCCGCTATTTCTTAATATTTAATGCCAGAATTATTCGTATTTCTTAGAAACATCATTCATGATCGATCAGATTCGATCAGTTCCCATAAGGAGAGGGGACAGGAGATGAGGAGTGGGGGGCATGGGATAAGGAGAAAGGAGACAGGGAGGGAGAGATAATGAAAGGGAGATAAAGAGAAGGAGAGAGGGATAGGGAGATAGGGAAGAGGAGATAGAAGATAGAATAGAGATAGAAGGAGACTAAAAGTATCTTTTGAAGTAATGAGAATACAAGGTGATGATTTTTAGGCAAACATTTCTGGATTAAAAAACTGTCACGTGACTGATGCCCAGTTTTTCTGTGAAATGCGCGACTCCAGAAAATGATTTTCTTCAAATCTTCTTTTTCGAATTTTCCCGGTAATGAAGCCTCAGAATGCTCATACATTAGAACTTCGTCTCAACTAACATTCGAAACATCGCCTAGAAATTTTTTATGGGCGAAGATACGAAGACCCAAAACCAAACTGACTGACGTTCGCATTCTCATCGATTGGAAGCCCAGCTGTCGAGTGATTCCGAAATGGAAAAGTACATTGATTGTCAATACTGGGTCATGCTGTTGCGTTTTCAATTAGAACTCGGTGGGAAATCATAGGACGACAAGCAGGGTAGAAATTACAGAATCAAGGGGGTAGATACGTAGCTGTAGGATCAGGGGATAGTCAGATGAAGGATCAGGGGTACACATATGAAGGACCAGAGGGTACACAGATAAAGGACCAGGGGATAGTCAGATGAAGGACCAGGGGATAGTCAGATGAAGGACCAGGGGATAGTCAGATGAAGGATCAGGGGGTAGACAGATGAAGGACCAGAGGTGACACACTGATGAAGGACCCGGGAGTAGATAGATGAAGGACCAGAGGTAACACAGATTAAGGACCAGAGGGTACACAGATGAAGGACCAGAGGGTACACAGATGAAGGACCAGAGGGTACACAGATGAAGGATCAGAGGTAGACAGCTGAAGAATCTGGGGTTGAACAGTCGGTAAACAGTGACTTAACAGTCTTACAGACATAATTGCATCGTCCAATCACTAAAATGTTTTGACTGACAGCTAAAATCGATGCTTGGCAGTTAGCTGTCGCACATTCTGACAATACACCGTAGTCACTGTTATATATGAAGATGCTAAATTCGTGTCTTCGCCCAGTTGAATGTGGTCTAGTTCCAGAATGCACCTCCAATTAAGTCTTTGTCCTGAAAGACTTACCTGATAAAAACCTATTGTGTTCTATTCAGAGCAGGTTCATTGTGCCAGGCTATAGCTTTGTTCCAACTTAGAAACAGGATCTAAAAGTACTTTAGCAGATTCCGTCTAGCTAGCAGCGGACAGCAGAACTTAGCTATTAGTGTGTGTATCCACCTGTATCCACCGATAATCACTATCTGCATTGCATTGATTGCAGATAGATAAGCGTTTGTACTTTTCTCATGGGACGCAGGCTCATGCTATAGGACACTGGATCCGTCCACTACTTACTAGCAGCAACGTAGATTGTAGTACATTTCGGCATGAGTTTCAGACTTCAGAATGACCAAGAGGTCGGGAGTTCGATTCTCAGCCAAATGAGAACTATTTGCGTCCTTCATAAGTATACCAAACTGCCTAATGAAATCAGTAGAGCACGTAGGTAGGGGGTTAGTCAGGTGGGTGGTGAATGGCAGAGAACGGTCTAACGCGTTTGCCCCTCGCAGCAAGGTCCCTGAGCTCGATTCCGCGGCGAGGCCACATTTTATTTGTGGTGCAGCCGGCGGAGAGAAGGCTTGGGGGCTTGTCATGCAGCTACGCCCTTGAGTGCCAACCACCAAGTGACCTGTTTCAGCGAGTGCCTGCGTACAGTCTCCAAGTTCGTGTGTGCTCAGGAGTCAGCGAACTGGGGCAGAATGCATAGTGTCACCAAATTATGTGCCAGCAGCCCTCTTACAGTTATTATTATCATTATTTTATTATTATTATTATGGTTCAGGCGTACAATTCTATCTATCTAGCTGTTACCGCTACCATTACTGCTCTCTTGCAGACCATAGAGTCAATGGACACGCCGCGATTCAAGGATCTCTCCGATGTGCTGCAGCTGCGCAAGCAGGGCCAGAGCATGTCCACCTCCGTACAGGCCACAACCACCCTGTGGCTAACTACAGTCTCCGTGTTGGGCATCGTTGGCAACGCCCTGGTGATCATGTTCTTTTCCAGAAGCCTGAAAGACCTGCCCCAGAATGTCTACGTGATCGCTCTGGCAGCCCTGGACTTGGTCGTCTGCGCGGTGGTTATTCCGTCGACAATCTATCAGGACGTCTGGCTGGCTTCTAGCAGCGACCTGGGCTGCAAGCTGTTCAACATTCTCCGCTACTCTCTGGTTCCATCGTCTGCATTTTTGCCGTGCCTCATCGCCGTTGATCGCTTCGTCATCATCTGCTTCGTGCCGGGCATCCAGTCGACAAGGAAGAACTCGCTGCTGTACATCGGCCTGGTTCTGGTGCTGGGCTTCGCTCTCGGTGTTCCTGGCGGACTGACAACCGGAGCCAGCGTGCGCATCACCGTGGATGCCGCAGTCAGCAAGTTCAATGGCGACTTCAGCGTCTCTCACTGTACCTCGGATTTCAGCATAATCTCAGAGTCGGTCTACAAGGTCTATCGCACAATGCTCAACGCAATTTTCTCCGTCATGCTGCTCCTCCTGGTGTTTTTCTACGCCAACATTTTCTGCTTTGTCCGCAAGCGCCAGCAACGCTGGGCAAAGTCGCGCAGCTACTTGGCCTCCAAGATGGAGCGAAGCGGCGGCAACACTGCCGAGCTCGGCGGCACCAAGGGTCGACGGTGGCTGCTGAACCGCCGCTGGAGCGCAGGCTATGGCGTCGGCGGCGTCGGCGGGCGCAACACGCGGCGTCTCCTGTCTGTGGGCCGTCTGGACGAGGTGACGGAAGTGACGAGCTGCACTGAGGCCAGGCGAGCGTCAGTGAACTTGCCACGCTTCGACCAGCCTGGCCAGTCATCATCCGAATGCCTTGAGACCGACATAGACGAAGCCCTGGCCGCCTCCTCACCGGTGAAAAATGCTTTGCAGAAGCGAATTTCGGAGGTTTCAGAACAGACCAGCTCAGCTGGCCAGGCTGCTGAGATCGAGGGTGCTGACGCCATCAAACTCAGCGTGATGTTCAGTCCCAGCATGACGGACTGCGATTCGCAGTCGCGTCCCAACCGCATCAACTCGCTGGCCAGTGAGCACCTGACTCAGGCCCGACAGGACTTGGCCGAGCGCACGCGGAAGCGGCCCCACATCAAGACCGCCAAGGTGCTCGGCGTCATCACCTTCTTCTACGTGTTGTCCTACCTGCCATTCTTTCTAGTTTACAACTTTAACAAATCGGTGAGCGAAGGCGTCACGGGCCGTTGGATGGTAGAGACGGGCAACTTCTCGGCAGGCAAGTCCATCGACGCCTGGCCAGAGAGGCACAACAGCAGCGCGTGGGCATTCAGCTTCGACTCAGCTGTCGCCGGCGATGATGTGAGCGGTGGCGTCGGTGGCGGCAGTGACAGTGAAGCGTCGGTCTATCACCAGGCGGTGAAGGTGATGTTCTATTTTTACTTCATCAATCATGGAGCCAATCCGCTGATCTATGGCTGCATGAACACCTATTTCAAGCAGCAGGTGCGCGCCCTCATTGGCTCGCTGAGGTGTCGAAGGAGGTGAAAAATAAGGAACTCGGAATTAGCTTTCATTCCTGTGAATCTTTGCTTGAAACACTTTTCTTTTTTCCAACTCTAGTTGAATATTTTATAAGTCTTGCTTCATGCTAAAATCGTCTTTTTGTCGAGCTGAAGCGAAATACGAGTAAATACGAGTAAATACGAGTTTGATAAAAATAATCTTCATAAAGTGATTCGTATTTTGAGACTAGGGGTCAAGAGATTTCTGTGAATATTTATTTTTTCATTTCAACAAAGCCATTTTTGTAGTGTACGAGCGCTATTGTCTAGGCCATGGAGGTAGCAAACTATCCTTCCTATCCTATCCTATCCTTCCTTCCTCCTTCCTCCGTCTTCCTTCCTTCTCCTCACTCCTTCCTCCTT
>CATNEN010000012.1:0-110000 GCA_950097015.1 Macrostomum hystrix
TGGCTGCGGGTCTAGTGTCCTGCAATTGTTATTATTATTATTATTAATATATAAGTAGAAAAGAGCTACACTACTGATTTAAGAAAGCATTTTAGTATACTAAAATAAGCTTTTTGATGTTGAAATACTAAAGCCTATAAGCATATTAGGTCACAATAACCAAAAGGGTAAGAAATGTATTATATTAGATTGTAATTTATACAAGTACACAACAAATAGAGCTGGTAATTATTTTTTCAGATATGAATGACATAACTTTCTACTTTAGAGAGAATATATTCTGCAAAAATGCAAGTAACATGTTTAACTAAAGTACGAGTTGTAGAAAGTTGTAGAAAGAAGCACTTTTGATTTCTTTTGTTTCAATTAAAACAGAGTGACTGATATGCTGCACACTGTACAATTTTTAACAATTAAAGGTAACAAAAAGTATGTGAATTTAAAAGATAAAGAGTATATACTATTTCTTCTATCTACATACTACGATAGCTGTCGAATAACTATATCAAATGACAATGTATATATAGTTGTCAGCTAATTCAAACTTAAATTTCCATGAGCTACATACTTAGAAGCCCCACTGAATTAATAACGCGATTATTCTGTATTAGGACTGCATATTATCAAGAGCTTTAGTTGTCAAGAGTTTATAAAAGTAAATATATATCTGACTTTGCTTGAACAAATCCATAGAACAATAAAATTGACATAGAGAAAGAAAGTATTCAAATACAAA
Organism: Macrostomum hystrix; assembly: GCA_950097015.1. Classification (NCBI taxonomy): domain Eukaryota; kingdom Metazoa; phylum Platyhelminthes; family Macrostomidae; genus Macrostomum; species Macrostomum hystrix. Next base: position 737 of record CATNEN010000012.1, read on the forward strand.
ATAGACAGACGCAAATATAAACAAGAGAAAAAAAGTAGATAATTCCAAAAAATATAATACTACTAAAAAATCAAAAACACAGAGTAAGTTATGGCGCACTGCCTTTTTTATTTTAATCATTTCATACAATAATTGTTGTTATTTTCTCCTGAAAACTTTTCATGGAAAAGTTTAAATTGCACCTGTATTTTCGTGCAATATTATACCGCACACAACAATCTGAAACTTCGTCTTGGTTCCGTAGTCGCATCTATCTCCATCAAGAAACATGCTTTAAATACACCTTTAAACGGTATGTTTCTTGTTCTATTCCGCTGTCTCTTGGTGAAATGATTGTTCTATCGCAATAATTGTATAATTTTCTCTATTTTACGCATACCAAATAGTTTAATGGAGTTTTGGTTTTTAATCGGAGAAAAGAACGGTAGGCAATTTTTTAAGCTAGAACTAGGGTGAAAAATAAGTTAACAAATGTTAATGAATTTAAAAAAATTAATGTTCGAGAATATAAATCTCATCCTAAACATGGTAGTGTCCATATTTCATTTCAGTAAAGCATTTGAAGTACAAATTTATTGCCTTTGAGGTCACAACACCTGATTTAAATATGTCTGGGTAAAATTTAGATTATGGTCGATATAGTACGTAGTTTATAATTTATATGTACGTTTTATTTAGATCTGTGCCCGCTCTGTTTAGTCCGTATATGTTGACATGGAGGCGACACCATCAGTAGCAGCGGCAGCGGCTAAACCAGTCGCCAGATTCCGTCATTCGAAATTCAAGCACATCTATGGCAAAGCCGCCAAGCGGGAGCACTGCTACGACAACATCCGGGTCACAACCACCAACGGTCACACCGAGAGCGCCATTTGCGCGGTGAATCCGCTCTACCTGGCCGTCATCATTGACACAGTCGGAGGCGGCAGCTTCCTGGTGCTACCATTGGATCGGTTCGGTCGGGTCGACCGCAACCCGCCGCTGGTTTCCGGCCACAGAGCTGCCGTATTGGACATTCAATGGTGTCCGCACAATGACTGTTGCATCGCCAGCGCCAGCGAGGATTGCACTGCCAAGGTGTGGCTGATTGGGCCGGATTCCTTTGCCAGGGGCCGGCCACTGACCAGGTGCCATCGTGACCTGGTTGGCCACAGTCGGCGTGTCAACCTGCTAGCCTGGCATCCCGTAGCTAGCATGGTACTGCTCACTGCTGGTAAGAATGGGCTGCGCTGATCTAATTGTTGTTTTTATTGTTGTTATTGCTGCTCTTATTGTTGTTGTTTGTTTTTTTGCTATTTCTATCACTATTATTACTGCCATTGTTACTGATGTCATTATTATTATTGTGCTTTTTCAGGCGCTGACAATCGAGTGCTGATCTGGAACTGCCGACAAGCAGCTGATTCTGCGCGACATCGCCTTCCCGGATGTCACCTTGTCCTGCAGCTTCAGCTGGACTGGCGCCAGATTCGTTTGCGCCTGTCGCGATCGGTTGGTCCGCTTAGTTGATGCCCGAACTGGAGAAGTGTTAACTGTGAGTAGTAGTATTAGTAGTAGTAGTAGTAGTAAAAACTATACGACTACTTGGGTTGAGATTCGAACTCCCGACCTCTCTGGAGTTCGAAGCACTATCCCTGAGCTTCAACTCGCTACAACCTACTACTCAAAGTGCAATCGTATTTGGCTTTTGGACTGCAGCTGTCAAGTAAAGTCTTTAGGCTACATTGACTGTCTGTCAAACCTATTTCGCCCTAAATTAAATTACCTCACTTTTTCTTTGAAGCAAGCCCGCCTTCACGCCGGGACCAAGCCGGTCCAACTCGTCTGCCTACGCGACGGCCGCGTGTTCAGCACCGGCTTCGCCGACTCCAGCGGCGGCCGCCAGTGGGCCTTGTGGCGTGGCGATAATCTGGAGCTAATAAACAGGCAGAATCTGGACACCAACAGCAGCGGTGTACTATTGCCGCTGTACGACCCTGATGTTGGCCTCATCTACCTGGCTGGTAAAGGCGACTGCGTGGTTCGCTACTACGAGCTGACTAACGAGCCGCCGCATCTGCACTACCTGGGCGCCTACCTGGCCTCGGAGACGCAGCGCGGAGTTGGCGCCATGCCAAAGCGCGGCCTGAACATTGCCGCTTGCGAAATTGGCCGCCTTTACCTGCTGCGCCAGCGGGGCCTGTGCGAGCCAGTCAGCTTCATTGTGCCGAGGCGATGCTCGCTGTTCCAGGCCGACCTGTACCCGGACACTCGCGCAGCCGCCAGTGCGCTGAATGCCGACGCCTGGCTAGCCGGGGCCGAGGCTGAGCCGGTGCTGATGCCGCTGACGCCAACTGAAGCGTCGTCTAAAACAGCCTGCCAATTGAAAGAATCAGACGAGCCTACTGACAGTAGTATTGTAAGCGCTGAGAGGTTTGAACTATCAGAATATATTTTTAGTTAATTCTAATTGACAGTAGAAGAACAACGCTAGACCACGGGGATATTTCACTTCCTAATTCATGATCGCTCCCAAACCAAATGACCGATTTTCGTGAAAGTCCACCATATGGATCAAACCCCTCTGTACGATGAACTAATTTTCAAAGCCGGCGATGCCGATGTTTTGTGATTCTGGAAGTTGTTTTATCGGTTAGAGCGAAAAATTTTAGCCCCTGATTCGGATTTCCAAGGTGATTAGTTGAATTTCATGGTCTTTCTACTGTCAATATCCCACGAATTTGTTTAAGGTGACAGCCGACAAAACCAATGACGCAATCAAAGACGTTGAACTTCATCGGGTCGCTTCCACGGTATCCGAACTGTCCGTCCGTGTGCTCAATCTCAGCAACTCTGTCCGGCTCCTTGCGGCTGAGAGCGCCGAGTTGCGTCACCGAGTCCTAGAACTGGAAGCTGCCAGCGCCTGCAGTCAGCAGTGCAACTACAATTCAGGCAAAGTTCAACGGGACAGATTCGAGGATGATACACCGTCTAGTGAAGACTGCTTCATGGACTGTAAGGACTTTGTATAGTGGACTTAGTTACGTAGTGGCTTTAGGATTATAATAGGCCCTTTTGACTTCGTGTTTTTATACACTCAGTAGAATATTTTCTGATATTGCTTTTTATTTTATCATAGGCTTACGTAGGCTTTGAACCGACCGCATATCACCACCGCGATCAAAGAAATAAATGAAAAAAGAAGTAATCTAAAAAGCAATTTATAAATTATACTCGTACACAAACTCCTGTAATAATTATTTGCTCGCTATATCACAACTTTTCCCTCTATTTTGCGACCTAAATTTATTTAAAACAAAATCTATTCTAAAGAAAAATAATAAAGAAACAGGACGGATTGTGGTACAACACGCAAAACACAACAGCAAGAAACACACACAGACAGAAGGCAGACAGTACGCTACTATTAGTAGTATTTGAAGGCATGCAAGTTGATCAAACTGTGTTTAAACGCGAAAATCTCAAATTATTCTAATTATTTTTCAGTGATGGCATTTTTTCTAGTGAGACAATGGTGCGAAGAAAGCGTTTTGCATCAAACATAAATCTTATATTTTTGAGACAAGCGGAAAGCAAGCAAAAAATAGCGAAAGCAAAAACTGGACGGCCATGTGCTTTTCTAAGAAAAAGCAGAGCAGAACTCTGGACGGACAAGTCAGTTTAAAATAAGCTAAGCTATTTATTCAAAGGCGTCTACTTAGCAGGCATATAAGTAGTGTGTAATGCATGGGCACGCAGTATTTTATTGTAAAAAATCTTATTTTATAGAGACACAAAAAGCAACGCACAATTCTATTTAGCTACTGCTAGTAGACAGACTTGTTTTAGCTAGCTTTTTAGACAAAGCTTGGACGGAGTGTGGACAGTAGAGAGAACACGTTAAAATAAAATTTTAGTAGAAAAAATTTTTTTTAGCGACACAGCCGTTAAATAGTCGTAGTGAAATGGCGCGGAATGTGGGATTTTGTTATACCTCATGATGTTTTGCGCACGCTTTCAAAATCTAACATTTTAAGTCATGAATTTTTGCTTAACGATCAAGGATGCTTATGTCGACAAAGATATAGCAATGCAGAAAAGTAATTTTCGATATTTAAAAAGTGCGGATGAAAAAATAAACACACGCCACTAAAAGCAGGATTGTAGCAGAATTCCAGAACGAAGGCACAGGGAACTGTTGCACCTGCTCTGGCGATAGCCAATAGCAAAACTCCCGATAGTTTGTGACGGAAAGAAAGCCTATAATAACTACAACTAATAATAGAAATAGAAAATGAGTCGAGTTAGTTTTGCACGAATCAGGTGCCCGATAAAATAAATTCCGAACAAACAGACAACAGAAATTACAGGTAAGCGGTAGTTTTGCAGTTCAGAGAGACAAAATTGGCCAAAATTTTATAGCGGCTCAAACTGGCTCTGATGCCGCCTGAGTCGTTTCAATAGGTGCGAACCGACGTAGGCGAAGTCCGTCTCCCAGACGTCCTGCAGGTGGCGGAAGGTGTCCTCGTCCGATCCCGCTGCCAGTCGGTTAGACTCCTCCACAGACTCTTCGTCTGGGTGTAAGAAAGAAATCACAGCAATGTCATTTCAGATTTGGGTATTGCTTATATATGAATCAGCAAAGACCATCCAGAAGGTTCGCTCACCTGTGAACAACTCCAGGCAGTTGATGAGCTCCTGGGCGGCCTGCTCGCTGCCAAACGAATCAACGCAGCTGGTCATGCCCTCGGTGAAGTTCCACAAGGCCTGGCAGATCACGCAGGCCAGCTGCCAGTCACCCTGGCCAAGATCGCTGAGTGCCGAGATCAGCCTGAGAGATGGGTCAGGTGGGTCAGGAGTGGGTGTGTCAGGAGTGGGTGTGTCAGGAGTGGGTGTCTCAGGAGTGGGTGTCTCAGAAGTGGGTGTGTCAGGAGTGGGTGTGTCAGGAGTGGGTGTCTCAGGAGTGGGTGTGTCAGGAGTGGGTGTCTAAGGAGTAGGTGTGTCAGGAGTGGGTGTGTCAGGAGTAGGTCTCTCAGGAGTGGGTGTGTCAAGAGTGGGTGTGTCAGGAGTGGGTGTGTCAGGAGTGGGTGTCTCAGGAGTGGGTGTGTCAGGAGTGGGTGTCTAAGGAGTAGGTGTGTCAGGAGTGGGTGTGTCAGGAGTAGGTGTGTCAGGAGTGGGTGTGTCAGGAGTGGGTGTGTCAGGAGTGGGTGTGTCAGGAGTGGGTGTGTCAGGAGTGGGTGTCTCAGGAGTGGGTGTGTCAGGAGTGGGTGTCTCAGGAGTGGGTGTGTCAGGAGTGGGTGTGTCAGGAGTGGGTGTGTCAGGAGTGGGTGTGTCAGGAGTGGGTGTGTCAGGAGTGGGTGTCTAAGGAGTAGGTGTGTCAGGAGTGGGTGTGTCAGGAGTAGGTGTGTCAGGAGTGGGTGTGTCAGGAGTGGGTGTGTCAGGAGTAGGTGTGGCAGGAGTGGGTGTGGCAGGAGTGGGTGTGTCAGGAGTGGGTGTGTCAGGAGTGGGTGTGTCAGAGGTGATAGCTGTTCCGATGTGAGGCAGCGGGTGATGGCCAAGGCTATCAAGGTATCAGGTGATGTGGTACTCACTTCCGAACTCCACCGTCCTTGCGCAGGACCTGGCGCTTGTCCGGATCGGCCACCAGGTTGAGCAGGATGCCGGCCGCCGAGTACACGGCCTCATGATTCGAGTCAAGCAGAGTGATTAGCACCTTGATGAAATAAAAGGATCTGCGTTAATTCGATGAAAATTTGATATCTAACTGAACATTGACAATCATTCTAAATAGACAAGTAACGAGAGGGTAGGAAAAAATTAGGAAATTCTCACCTCATCGATGCGATTGGCCACCATCCAGTCGCGAACCGCTCGATCTCTAGATAAATTGCCAAACGGCCGAATGGCCTCGACAAGCAGGTCCGTGTCCGCTCGGTGAATCAACGAAGTCAAGGCTGCAGCATTACAGAGTTGACATTTTGAATGGAGCGAAACTTGAAAACCCGCTTATACACTCTTCATTTACATCATCCTCACTCCACACACACCTCGCTCCAAGCCCACCTGACTCCACATCCACCTCACTCCAAACCTTGCAAACTAGACACCCACCTCACTCAACAACCACCTGAATCCACACCCACCTCACTCCACACCCACCTCACTCAACAACCACCTGAATCCACACCCACCTCACTCCACACCCACCTCACTCAACAACCACCTGAATCCACACCCACCTCACTCCATTACCCACCTCACTCCGAACCCACCTTACTCCACACCCACCTCACTCCGAACCCACCTTACTCCACACCCATTTCACTCCAAACTAAATAAAAAATGGCTAACCTACATTTAAATCTATAGTAAACTGCCTAACTCCGCAATCAACCTCCGCAGTAAACCTTTCTCTACCTTGAGCCACGCGCAGCATCCTCTCCGGCATGTCAGTCGCCAGTTCGGTTGTCATGTAATACGTCAGATTATTTATTGCAGCCACCGAGTTGCTGACAAGCTCGCGATTCTCCGCGATAGATTTGGTCTCTGGCGGGTTTGTTTTGGAAAATTTTTATCTTAACATAATATCCACCTCATACACTTTTATGCGTATTCATAAATAACAAAACACAACAGTTGCCATAGCAACCAAATAACTCACCAACAAAAGTGACCAGCAGGCGGAGGCAAGTCCTGGAGCCGGCGCACATCCGGCCGACCTCGGCCGAGATGGCCGCATTGGCCAGAAGGCGGACCAGCTTCACCAGGCAGTCGTGCACTTTGCCAGCATCGCGTCTAGGCGGAGCAGCCGCAGCCGCCGCCGAGGCAGCAGCGCCGCCGGCTTCGCTCTCCTGCTGGTAGAACTTCAGCACGGCCAGGACGCTGTCCAGAGCCGGCTTGTCCGGGAACATCGCCGCTCTGGCCTCCTCAGCCCGGCCGGCCAGATTGCCCAGCACGAAGGCCAGCCTTAGAACTAGATCCTCGCGAGATCTGTGACGCGCCAGCAGGTCGCGGGCCGCGGCCGGCAGGCTGAGGCAGCCGGAGCCGGCGCCATCGTCGCCGCAAATCGCCGAGCAGACGTCCGCATACTGGGACAGCTTCGACAGCAGCCGGGAGGCGTTCAGCTGAAGCTCATAGTCGGCCGGGTACTGCTGCATGGCGGCGCAGACGGCAAACAGGCAGCCGGGCGCGGACACGAATTGCTGCCGAGTGCCCGGCTGCTCTGCCAGGTTACGCAGCGAGCCCAGCACTTGAACCTGCGGTGTTAGGGCCAGTAGTGTGCTAACCCCGGACTGACTTTTGATTTGTTACTGAGACCAATATGAAAAACAGATTTTTTAATATAAAAACTCCCCACCCTTTAATAAATCGATAGAAATCAGCTGAGTCCTTAGAGATGCGTTAAAGAAACGACCGAGTCGTTAAAGAAACGACCGAGTCGTTAAAGAAACGACCGAGTCGTTAAAGAAACGACCGAGTCGTTAAAGAAACGATCGAGTCGTTAAAGAAACGACCGAGTCGTTAAAGAAACGATCGAGTCGTTAAAGAAACGACCGAGTCGTTAAAGAAACGACCGAGACGTTAAAGAAACGACCGAGTCGTTAAAGAAACGACCGAGTCGTTAAAAAAACGACCGAGTCGTTAAAGAAACGACCGAGTCGTTAAAGAAACGATCGAGTCGTTAAAGAAACGACCGAGTCGTTAAAGAAACGACCGAGTCGTTAAAGAAACGACTGAGTCGTTAAAGAAACGACCGAGTCGTTAAAGAAACGACTGAGTCGTTGAGTCGTTAAATAAACGACTGAGTCGTTGAGTCGTTAAAGAAACGACTCAGTCGTTAAATAAGCATTCAAGTCGTTAGAGAAATGTTAGACACGCATCTGAGTCGTTATAGAAACGTTACAGAAGCGTTTGAAGCGACTTTTTAACGCCGTAAAGTTTTCATTTCTAGTTCAAGCTTCTAATTATTGAATCCAATTTGGATCGATTTTTTTAACCCAGCAATAAATAACCTAGTAAGCTGCGAGTAAAACTATGCACATATTTATAATTTAATGCCTCGTCATCTAATTAGGACTGACCAGAACGTGAGCAAGAGACTCAGCCGGCCGGCCGCCAGTCTGCCTGTTCCAGTCAACTGCGCGCCCAAGACAGGCGGCCAGAGCCTCCAGGCAGCCGCCGCGTAAAAGTTCGCGCGACACGCCGGAGGAGCCGCCGGTGAGAAATTTCAAAGCGCCAGCCAGGTAGACCAAAGCCTCGTGACTGGCGGCCGGGTCTGCGCCAGCCAGGGTGTCGCTGATGCCTGTCAGAAGGCCCGGTTGCGCCAAGAACAGGGCGTCGTTGGCCTCCAGTTTCGCTATGCGAAACAGCAGCTTGGCGACGCAGGCCAGGTTGCTAGCCGAGACGCGCATATCCAGGCACAGGACTGCTAGAGCCAGCTGAAGGCGCGGCTGCGGCCAGTCCAGGAGGCGGAACACGGCACGGAGGATGCGCGACCGGTGCCGTCGGCAGTTGCGGCCCAGCATGTCGGCGCGCTGCAGCTCGGCATGAAGGTGGCGAACGAGTTCCAGGGTGTTGTCAGCCGATTCCGGGGTCTGTTCAGCCACGCTAAGCAAGTCCACAGCCGGTGCCAGGTTTCGGTTGAACCACTCGGTTTCGGCGTCTTCGCTCATCGCCGGCGTCTGATGTGGCGCTGAATCGCGCCGACGTCCGCCTGCCGTATCGGAGCCGGCGTCGGAGAGAACATCGGGGGGCAGCTCGCCAATTGAACCGTTGCGTTGGAGGCGAGTGCTTACTGAGGACTGCTGCTGCTGCTGCTGCTGCTGCTGCTGCTGCTGCTGCTGCTGCTGCTGCTGCTGCTGCTGATGGTTAGAAGCCCGCGGTCGTCGACGCTCAGCCGATGGCGGTTTCGGCGGCAGGCCACCGCCGACACCGGCCGCGCCTTCAGCTCCGCTGCCGCTGCCGGCGCTACCGGCCCGAATCGGGCTGAGCCGGGTGCCGGCGGTGCTGCCGGACACTGGCCGGCTCTCGGATTCGAACTGCCGACCACCTAAGCTGACGGCGCTCGACGGCCGGCCAGTTGGAGCCGCGGAGGTGCCGACGCCGCCGAGCTCAACCGAATCGGCGTGGCGGCCCTCGAAGAGAATTCGCCCGCCGTCGCGCGGCGTGAATGGCCTCTGGGTGTTGACTGCGCGCAGCCAGGAGCGGGTGTCCTCGATGATCTGCGCGCTGGTCGGCCGACTCTCCGGCGCCTCGTAGAAGGGCTTCTCCTGGCCCTTCGACTTGCGCGAGAAACTCATTGGCGAGTGGTCAGGACCGTTTGAACTTCTGGATGCGGTTGATCACAGACTGGATAAGAGGCTGATAAGAGCTGGGCAGACAGTGAGCAAACTCGTGTGGCTACTGGAAAAGCGTTGAATTATAAACTTTAAATTCGAAATGACACATTTTTTAGAATGCAATTAAGTCAAGGAAATATCCTTTATGAAGCTTTGGAACTCATATTTTAATTAATATAAAAGCAGGTATGTCCATTTTTGAAAATATTTTTTGTTATATTTTAAACATACGAAGAACACATTTTAGTCTATTGACAAATTAGGCTTGCTAAATAAAAATTACAGATGTGAAAAATTTTAAATCTTATTTCTGTTTGCTTTTTGTAGAAAAGCAAATTCTAATTATTTTCTTTATTGGTTAATTTATCAAGTATCACTATAAAATATCCAGTTGCATGCAAAAAAGCAGCACACACCACTATAAATGTTATTCAGGGCTAAAAAATTGTTCAAAATACTACAAATATATCAAACTTTATTAGACACTAGAAGAAGAAATTGCACTGGTAAACAAAAATATAAAATCATATATTACTATTCAAAAAACTGGGGGAAAAAACAAAAAAGGCAGCCTAAGCAGGACTGCTATGCAGTTTCTCAATTTTTTTTTCACAACAGAATCTAAACAAAAAATATTGCAAGCTTGCTATCTACTTTTCCAATAGTTTTACTTAATGAAATAATTAGCAAAAAAGTATAATTTAAATCTGAAATATTACATTTTTACAAATGGTTGTTGATTGTGTCTATTTTTATTTTATTGCTGCTTCGAATAGTTCACCTGCAAAGTGAGGGTACGTATGTTATAATTTTTGGTAAGTTGTAAGAATAAATAAACAAGTGCGTTTAAATTTAACAATCAACATAGGTGACATCACTCTACACTACTTTTACAGGTCGATTTTTTACACGATATAATATCTAGTACCTTCCAATACCGTCAGCGTATTACATTTTAACAGAAGGAGTTAATTTACAAACTTTATCGAACATATACACACATTGTTAAGTGAATGAGCACTTTTGCTCGAATCAAAGTCCCATTTGTTTATGAACATTAAGCGTTAGCGAAAAATCAGCTGAGAATGCTCCGTTGAAATAATTTTGTATACACAATATAACAATTTTTACTAAACTTGTTTCTTTATAGTTCTCTATTTAATCTCGAACTGTGCGTTTTACTAAATTTTAGATTCCAATTAGCAAATAATTAACCACATATGTGTTACAGCTTCTGATTTAGCTTCTGTACCTTTTATTTGTAACATTAGCTTTGGTATTACGAAAAAGCGCTATACGTTTAATTAAGAGGACAGAGGTAAACGAGGACAGAGTTGGTGCTATTTTTACTATGAACGATCTCGATCAATGCAAGGAGTCTACTAGGAGTAGTCTACGTAGTTTCCCGTCCTTCTACTCCTAGTGGTCCTTGATCTATAATTGAATATTTTAACAGCATCTTTTGATGCAGAATGGTGTTCTTTCGTTGTCCTTGGTTAATTTCTTTAGTAAAGTTGCTTTGATTGCTGTACCTTAATTTTTTCTACTTGTATAACTTTGCTCTAAAAGAATGCAGTGAAAGTATTACAAGCTTTAGTTGCATAAATAAAGTTAAAGTAAATTTTTCATTTACCAATTCTTTTTTGATGCTCTTGCTAGTTGAGAACGAAGCAAATTAATTTAACAAAATATTTTTTATGTACGTGCATAAGCACGAACACTTGCACAATATAAAGGTCCGAAGACTAAAAGGGACTAAAATGCTTTTTAAAACCAAGAGATCCTTTTTCGCACACTATTCTCAGAGTTTGTTGCAAGTTGTTCCCAGGTCCTTGGAATTGTTGCAGACACAGAGCTACACAAAAAATGGATTAATATTAATGACTGCATATCGCGCTTTCACATTCGATTGCATTGTTCGGGTGCACAAAAAACCCGGTCAAAGCCGTATATTTCTCACGTGTGTTGTATGTGCATAAGCTGTATAATTTTCTTTTATCAGTAACGATCTATATAGCTGTTATAGTTATAGATAGACAGAATGCAAGCAAATAATGCATCAAGGTAAATTAGTGAGAAAAAACATGTGATTTTCGGAAGAATATCGAGACTTCGATTGCAATAAAGCGAGTATAAACTGAGTGAAACTCTCCATAAACTACAAACTCTATAAAATCTAAATTCTATACTATCGGTCTTCGAATTTTTACAGACTGCGAATCACCTATTGCTGCAATTTTTATGCAGTTAAAATTCATGAATTATATTGTGACGAAAAAAACATTGCACAATAAAATCTGTAGTAGAACATGCAAAAATCTCTATAGCGACTAGAACTTTTAGGCAAAAGATCGAAGCAAGAAAATAGAAAGATGATGTAAAAGAAAAACTATTGTCATACTTCGGCACTTAATAGAAGGAATAAAATAGCTTTCAGAACGGATTAACAATAAGAAGTATATTCATGTTATAAAACAGTTTTAGGTTAAAGCAATACTATGAATAGATGGTGGAATATAGACCAACTATTCAGATTGGCATGCAGACGTTGCAGAATTATGTAAAATAACGTGCACGAGTGCAAATCATTAAATAAAGATTCATGTAAGAGACCTTCAAACTCAATTTTTACATTTTAGTATAGAAACACATTATATATGTGGAAAAAAGAAAGCTTTACGGATTGCGTCAGACCTCGTCTTGCTCAGCAGGGCGCGACTTTTCAGCTGGTATTAGCTGCATTCCAATGCCGAAATCTGGCGGGTCTGAAACACATTTTTGTTAGTTAAATTAGTTTGCCAAGATTATATTTAAAAAATACTGCAGCGGAAGCGGACCAGCAGCAGCAGCAGACTGCAATTAGTAAGTTTATTTTAAAAAATGCACGCAAACACTTTAACGGAAACAGAAAAGAAAACGAAAAGTGTACGGTAGAGAGAAAATGTAAATTATTCAAATTTGGTTCTGTTTCTTTTTTTACAGGAAAATATTACATGATTTGATGACCCTTCAGCGACTTCTTAAGAAAAGTTTATACTGCCCCGAAGTTTCTTGGCAACCCGACTTCAAAATCAGTTTTTGATTTCTGAAATTGGATTTCCAGAAAGGCCTGCAGGAGCTGTCTTAAAATCGGATTCGCTTAGGACTGTCATGTACCTATTTTTAGATGGCTTTTGGGAATCGTTTTCAAAATTTTGGATTCGCCAAGATCTAGAAGGACGGATGTGATGCTATTTTTAGAAAGGCTTGCGAAAATACTCTTTAATTGTCCTCCATTAGAGCAATGAGTGTTTGACCCCAGCCAATTAGGTTTTGAAGGCCGATTTCGATGAAGTTAATGTTGGATTAAAGAATAGATAGATAAAAATGACACAGCCAGGGGCGCAGCCTCTTAAAAGTGCACAATTGCACTTAGGGACTCGTGTCTTGCTTAAGATTGAAATAATATCTTAGTCTCCAAGCTGTCTTGAATTCACTACCACTAACTAGCATATATTAGCTATATAAAAATAATATTAGAGGTAAATAGCAATCAGAGAGCATTGGCATCCATGGAGTTTCTAAGTATGACTGAAAAATGACAGCTAGCTAGCAGGTCTATTAAAAACATTAAGAAAAACAATCAATTCTAGTAAAAAATATTGAAAAAAATTTTCAATTACGAGTAGCAGCCAACAAGGAATTGAACATCAAGGAAGATTAGAAATCGTCATTTTGTTATTGTTATTTCTTTAAAAGTACAAACCGTTGTCCCGATCAATCGGTGTCAGTTTAGCCGGAGTCAGCAGTCTAAAGCCTGCTTGTGCCGATTTTTTTTTGTGTTTTTTATATTGTTATTTATCATGTGTGTCCTCGAGTTTTAATTTACACAAAATTAGAATCAGTGATTCATGCAAAGCCACAGTGTTGCGGATCACGCCATTGCCACGTGCTAGACAGTCAAGCTCAAGGTCAGTCTAAATATAGTAACATAATGTCACTTAATTCGCTTATCAACTCATAGGAGTATTCAGTTGTATAATTTCAAGTGTAACTTAAAGACCGCTTTTATACCTAAGGTCACGTGACAGGTTTAAATATTGGACAAATGTCCATTCCTGATAATAAATTAGCATTATAGCATGGAAAGCATAAAGGCGATTGCTGTTTTCATGATTTTATAATTTTGCTAGGTTATAAAAGCAAGGAGGAATATTTCAACATGCTCATGCAGCAAAAAATTTTCGTCAAAATTATCTAATACGACCATCGACTAATCACAACCTTTTTCTAACTCCTCAATAAAACTCTCTTGTGAATGCTAGGCTGACACTGTTCTATAAAAAGTTAACTCTATTTAATTAGTATTTTATTAGTCGTTATTCTAGCTGAAATATTTAAAGTTTTATTCACAAAAATGACTTAAGCGTTACTATCAGTAGAGTGAGACGACACGTTCTCTTGGTAGTAACAAATTTCCTACCGGCCGGCACAACGGGTCTCGGATGAACGCGTCTCTGCTGGTCCGCGGCCGTCTCATCAGCGTGAAACACCACAGCGGTTGCTGGGCCGAATGGAGGAACCGGAACAGCCACGTCCGCTACCGTGTCGGTGACACGGTTGAACAGCCCGAACTCCGGCTGGGACTGAAAGTCGAGTTGCGGCGAGTCGACAGGTCGATTCAATTCTCGCCTTTGCCTGCGGCGTCGTCTTTTTGGTTGAGTTCTGCACAGATGAATAGGGAAATTATCCTGGTTTGGCGGAGAAACAACACATCCTGTACTACAAATAAATATTAATTACCTCGTCACCGCAGGTGCATCGCTGTCGTCACTGTAAATTCAGATTTGTTTGAGACAAGTTATTTTCAATCTCAGATACTTTTATTTACTCGTACAATAGAAAGAACACGCTATTTTCCCGCTGGAGAAGGACCACGGGCTATTTCAAATGCTCACTGCCTCCGTCACGACAGCTCCCAAACCGAATGACCGATTTTTGTGAAAGTCCACCATCTGATTCAAAATTTTCCGCCCTTCACCATGAACTAACTTTCAAAGCCGTCCGAGTCAGCATCGTCGAGACATTCAGCGTCTATTTTCGGAGACCTTGGTGACAAGGACAACTATAATAATAATAATAATAATTGCAGGAGGGCTGCGGGCAATGGCACATTATTTGGTGACACTAGACCCGCAGGCGATTCTGCCCATTTCGCTGACTCCTGAGCACACACGCGCACAGATAACGTACGCAGGCATACGCTCAAACAGGTGTGTACATCTGCCCTGACTTTCTCATCGTCAGGCAGTGTGCATTTCACTGTGCCTTGGAGGTTAGCCGTCAAGGGCGTAAATTGCACGACAAGCCCCCAAGCCTTCTCTCCGCAGCTGCGCCCCAAATAAATGTGGCCTCGCCGTGGAATCGAACTTAGCGACCGTGGTGCGAGAGGCAAACGCGTTAACCGCTCTGCCACCGACCCGCTATGACTAGGACAACTAACATAGCTCTTTATAAACATTGCTCTAAGGCGAATCAATATTGGTTCAATAAAAAAATTAAAAGTTTTAAAATTCAATCCAAAATATTCAACAAAGATAGCCGACATGCTTACATGATGAAATTTTGTGAGCAGAAAAAATTATGCCCTAAGTTAGTGGTTTTTGCCACCTGACACCCCTGATATCTGGACGATGCCTGTGTTTTGTGACTCCGGAAGTGGTTTTATCGGATAGATCAGAAAATTTTAGCCCAAGTTCTGGATTTCCATGGCGATTGGTTGAGCATTTTGGGAGATACAGAAAAAATGAAAAGTCTGGGTATTTGTAATGCCCCCCCGAAGTCTTTCTGTGAAAAGGAAGAAAAATATAATTAGGACATTGCCTTTACTCCAAAGAGAATTATAGCTTGTTAACCAAATAAACTAGCAACACTTTGGAACTCACGGCGAGAAGTATCTGGAATTCAGGTGATTTTAGTATTGGGGGTATTAATAATGCCAATGTTTCTAATAATAAGTTCTAGTCGTTAACACAACGTTTATGGAAAGCTAGCAGCATGACTCTACTAACAGTGTGTGCGAAATAGCCAGTCACTAATTGATCACAGCAAACAGTTTATAAATGCAAGTTAGCAAAATTCGAAATGAGCACGAACAATAATAAAAACAATGCTTCTAGAAACAAGGACGACATTTAGGCTCTAGAAATAGGCTATAAATAGATTGAGAAATCCCAATTAGGGATAACGTACGATGCGAAATGGGAAGCGAAGCTGCCCATGCTGGCTATGGACTCCTCGCCGTCCGAGATTGCGCTGCAAAACATTTTTTCAAATTTGGTATTTCCAATTGCGAGTTACACTGATTGATCCCACACACACACAGTCAGTGGGAGACCATGCCCTCACCCACATCCCACACACCCAGTCAATGGGAAACCATGCCCTCACCCACATCCCACACACCCAGTCAATGGGAGACCATGCCCTCACCCACATCCAACACACCCAGTCAATGGGAGACCATGCCCTCACCCACATCCCACACACCCAGTCAATGGGAGACCATGCCCTCACCCACATCCCACACACCCAGTCAATGGGAAACCATGCCCTCACCCACATCCCACACACCCAGTCAATGGGAAACCATGCCCTCACCCACATCCAACACACCCAGTCAATGGGAGACCATGCCCTCACCCACATCCCACACACCCAGTCAATGGGAGACCATTCCCCACCCACATCCCACACAAACAGTGGGGAAGTGATACCTCTAAATCCCACACCAAATAGTATAGACGCATTTACATAAACGGAATAAATATGAACGATAGATAAAATGTGGACTGAATCCGGACTTACTTAATGTTGCCAGAATTCAGGATCTTTGGCACTCGATAGCGTTCCTAGCCAAGGAAAATATAGACAAACTCTTTTTCGTTGTCTTAAGAACTGGTTGCTATGGCAATTGGATGAAGCGACAATGCGAAACAATCGGAACTTACTCTTCTCATCTGCAGATGAACTTGCGATGGGACATCCGGAATGACCGCACTGATGAAGTACTTCATTCCGAGAACCACATTCTGGTTTTCATAATAATTTATGTTATAATTTTGTAACGAACATAACGCAATTTAAATTATATATTGCGAACTCACCTCCACAATGAGCACAATGCAAAGCTTGGCTGGCAGATTATTCAGCGACTCTTCATACTGTGGCAGCTTCACCCACGAGGCTGTGAACGCAATAATGCACGCGTTGCTAATGACGCCGGCAACGTTGAGAAACTCTACAATTTCGTGCCACATGCCGATGTTCTGCGCCATCATTGCCACCGGGCGGCGAAAGTTCCACAGCATTCGATGGGCATCCGTGGCGTTGTCGAAAAGGTTGGTGAGCAGGGCGATCAGCGGCGCCAACGGGAAGGAGGCGGCGAACAGCTACAAAAGTTCAAGGTTAGTAAGTCATGCAAAGCTATAGTGTTTTAGATCACGCCATTGCCACGTGCTAGACAGTCAAGCTCAAGGTCAGTCTAAAAATAGTAACGAAATGTCACTTAACTAGCCATTAACGGAATATTCCGTTTTACGAGTATACCCCTTTATGTGTAACTTTTGGATTTCGCTCATGGACCAAAGGTCGCGTGATAGTTTTTTAGCCAATGGCAAGAATTCTTCGTGGGTTGCCCCTGAAACCAGTTCGGCGATTCCCAAGGTCATCCGCCCAAAACGTAGAAAATTCCTCACCATGAGGAAGCCAAACTGGATAATTTTCTCCATGTACTCTTCCGTAGTAAAATCGTCGATGGAGAACTTGTTGTATTCGTAAACGATATACGCGTTGACATCGGTGGGCCGAGGCGGCGGTGTCTCGGCGGAGTCCACCTGCCTGCCGCGACTGACGCGGCGCCGAATGGACCGAAAGGACCGGATTATGAGACTGAAATCATTGGGATGGGGTTTTGAGTTAGCGTCGCGTAACTATGGATAATGTTCGTCAAAAATGTCTAATTATATGATGCGTTTATATCTTTGTTTATTTAAACTACGTGGGCGCGGCTAATCGTAACGGAATCACGCGCCTAGCTCGTGCCGAACTCTCAAGGTCGGTCTAAAAAGATCACATAATGCTCCTGTTACTAATATAGCTTTTCATTCAAGAAATACAATTCATGTATAACGGAAAAGAATGCAAAAATAGTTTTTAGTACAATAAAACAAATAGAAATAAATCAGATGGTTTTCGGTCTTCGCTCAAAGGCAGGCTTCTCCACTTTGAAGAATTTACATAATAGGCGCATTGTACAGGTGCATGTGGACTTTATGACGCGCATTTCTGTATTCTATGCTCCAATGTTGTTATAAGTAACAAAATCTAATGAAAATATCGGCTCCATGTAAGTTATTCTATAATATTTTTAGTCAGATGAAATTGAAGCTACTTAAAAAGTTTGTCCCTCATTTCATTTTATATAGTCTTGATACTAGGTTATTTTTAGATTGACCTTGAAGAATACGCGTTTTATCACGTGCAAGCAGCGTGATAAGACAAACTTCAGTTTTGCTTTCAAACACTATACATCTAAGGATGTCTAAAACAGTCGATGAGATAATAATCTATATGAAGGATGAAGTACACACGGCCTCAATTGGAAAGGCTTGCACTTATAGAATAGTCGAGTGCAATGCCCCATCAAATCAGTTCTACTCCGCGGGGCAAACAAAAAGCTCTAAGCGGAAGCGAGTTTCATGCACTGCCACAGGAATAGGCTCTTTCTCCTGGTTACCATGGAAACGGGTGTGCTGTAAACTATCTAAACGATGACTATAGGTAGAGAATTGGCTCATAACGATTTTCGGGTGCACATTTAGACAGAAATTTCGCTATTTGGCAACTATGCATTAGACAATAGACAGTAGACTGCAGTCAGACATTGTACGGTAACCAGGGAGGGTTAGAGGCTTATTGTTAGGTCAACATTTCTAGTCTAATGTAATAAATTTGGATTCGTAGATTATTGCCAGACATACACGAACTTTAATCAAACAGTTAAATTAATACCTCACTGTGGCAACAAAAGAGCCAATTCTCGCCTGTGTTGTCATGGCAATTCAAACATGAATGACTGGCTGCTTTCACAAAGCAAAGTAATTTGATTTTATTCATTCCCGGTTTAGAAGATGAAAGGAAGATTTCTAGACAAAGACAAAGCCATCATAAATAGATGGAGCTTAGGGACTAGAATTCATAAATCAATACGAATAATAGACACTGATTTCAATAGCTTTTGAATAGAAATTTAATGATGGGACTCACGGTAAGCCATGGTCCGTGAACAGTTTAGGCATGGGCTTGGCAATCATGAGTATTAGCACCTGCAGTGACAGCATGGACATGCAGTTACCGTCCGTGCCGCAGGTATCCACAAACTCCTGGCCCAGATTGAAAATCCCATTCTCCGGTGTGAACATGTTCTTCTGTTGGACCGGAGGAAGGCTTTCGTTAATTATTTTAATCATGAATGTACTTTTAGGTTAGTAAATTTTCCATTAAAGTACACGTCTCACGTCTCTGAAGAATGCAATGTAGAATAATGAGCTGTAGGAGTTGGCAAATTGGAAGGCGAACAGTTTCAGAATCAGGGCATTGTCGTATTCACTCTGTGTCCGGTGATTCTCTGCGGGTACCGGGGGAGTACAGGCTTCACATAAGCTGAGCGAACAGCTATGCAAACATATCGGAAAATGCAACTGCAAATCCGCTTACCCCAGTTCGTCAGGGCGTACGCGATTCTGTCGTAGACCTGCGAAATCATTGCGGCTATGCATTCAGATTAGTTCTTAAGTGTCTTAACCTAGTTCTTCAGCACCTTTCACAAGTCATTCGGAGCCTTACACAAGACATTCAGTGTCTTAACCTAGTTCTTCAGCACCTTTCACAAGTCATTCGGAGCCTTACACAAGACATTCAGCGTCTTAACCTAGTTCTTCAGCACCTTTCACAAGTCATTCGGAGCCTTACACAAGACATTCAGTGTCTTAACCTAGTTCTTCAGCACCTTTCACAAGTCATTCAGTGTCTTTCACAAGTCATTCAGTGTCTTTCACAAGTCATTCAGTGTCTTTCACAAGTCATTCAGTGTCTTTCACAAGTCATTCAGTGTCTTTCACAAGTCATTCAGTGTCTTTCACAAGTCATTCAGTGTCTTCCACAAGTCATTCAGTGCCTTAACCTCAGTTCTTCAGTTAACCTACCCTCAGTCCTTCAGTGATCATGCGACCATTCTAGGAGCAAGAAACCAAAGTACGAGTAATAGTGACTATGACCAGCTTACCTTTCCAATGGCGATGATGAAGACAGCATTCAGCAGCGAGCTGATGACAGCGTTCAGCAGAAGACAGTTGGTGCTGGTGACACTCGGGCACACGCGGATAGTGACGAAGATTCGATAGACAATCACAGCGGCAACGCCGATGAACACGACGCAGATCTGTGCGAGTTGGTAAATGGGGTTTCAGAATGTGCATTTCAGGCTCCTTTAATCGTTTTTTGGTAAATAACAAAACGTATCGATTGTCTAAAAAATGAAACGACTGCTCACCATGAGAAGCAGGATGATAAACGACGTGGCAAACTTCATGGCCTGATAGTGTCCAGGATAATAAGAATCACTCTTGCCAGTTATGGGGTCCTGAAGTAAACAGTAGCGACAGGGAGTTATAGTCAACGATGTTGCATCAACCGATATTGCAAATAAATTAATACTTGAGATCTACAGGGAATACCTGGGACCTACAGGGAATACCTGGACCTACAGGGAATACCTGGGACCTACAGGGAATACCTGGACCTACAGGGAATACCTGGGACCTACAGGGAATACCTGGGACCTACAGGGAATACCTGGGACCTACAGGGAATACCTGGGACCTACAGGGAATCCCAGATACCCGCGGGAATCCCAGAGACCTATGGATAATCCCAGAGACCTATGGAGAATCTCAGAGATCTACGGGGAATCCCCGAGACTACGGGGAATGCCTGAGACCTATAGGGAATACCTGGGACCTACAGGGAATCCCAGATACCCACGGGGAATCCCAGAGACCTACGGGGAATCCAAGATACCGGCGGGAATCCCAGAGACCTATGGGGAATCCCAGAGACCTATGGGGAATCCCAGAGACCTATGGGGAATCCCAGAGACCTATGGGGAATCCCAGAGACCTATAGGGAATCCCAGAGACCTATGAGAAATCCAAGAGATATATGGGGGAATCCCAGTGACCTATGGGGAATCCACTAGACCTACGGGGAATCCCAGAGACCTAAGGGGAATCCCAGAGACCTATGGGGAATCCCAGAGACCTATGGGGAATCCCAGAGACCTACGGGGAATCCCTGTGACCTACAGGGGATCCCTCAGACCAACCGAAAAGAGACCTACAGAGACCTATGGGGAATCCCAAATCCCAATCCCGTAGATCCCCGAGACCTACGGGGAATCCCTGTGACCTACAGGGGATCCCTCCCTCAGACCAACCGAAAATACCCTTTGACTAAGTCTTAATGAGTGACTGAGAAGCAGCACGAAAGTACTTCTCACTGGTCTCTCCATGGTGCCAACAAACTCAGGCCTGTCGGGCTCCGCATGCTTATAGTTGTTCACGTCCCACTCGTAGGCCAGGGTGGCTCTGTACCGTTTCCACATCTCCGTATGCAGGGTGCCCCACAGGCAGATGATGATGGCGAACACTGGCGTTAACTGATTGTCGAAGGCCTCCCTAATCGTGGCCAGCATGTCATCCACAATGGCCATGATTCTGCGTGCGATATTTTTTTTGAAATTCGGTACTAAAATTAATTTTTCAAGTATGATCGGGTCTTCTTACTTGTCGATTGAAGTGCCATTCCTGGCGCTGGGTAGTTGTTGAACTCCGTGCATGTGTCGCTCAATGCTGAAGAATCGTGTTAAATCAGAAGTATGAACTCAAATATCTGAACTATTCTGAACTATCAACTCACCTCAGCACCAAGCCGTACAAAAAGATGGCCAGGCCAATCAGCATGGGCGCCCACAGCATGCTGATCATGTGACCGGACCAGGCGAAGTAGAACGCGATCATCTCACCAAAGTATTTGCGCACCCGGTCTAATGGCTGGTACTTGATTAGGCTGGTCCACACCTGGCCTAGACACTGTCGCTCGTCTGGCGCGTAGCTGTAATCGAATCGACAGTCGCCAATGCGGCGCGCCAATTTCAGCTGAGCGGCGGCACTCTTTGATGTCGAATTCTGCTCCGGGAGAGTCTCAAAGTCGCCTGGGCAGCGCTTGAGCCAAGCGGCTCGGAGTCCAGCCAGCCACGGATCGTCAGCCGACGGGTCGTGCAGCACGAAGGCGTCCACGAAGGCGCCTCGATGTAGCAGCTTCGGAAGGGCTGCATTATTAAGCAGGGTTTCCATGACAACGTTCTCATTACGAATGTTGATTGTTTAACCAAGACTGACCTGTCTTGGAGACTTCCTTGTCTTCATCTGGCACATTGGAGCCGATGTCCGAGTTAATCAGAATATTGTAAGTCTGCAAGCGAACAAAACACTGACATTGAAGCTCGAGATCTTTTCCAAATCTATCAACTGTTTTTGTTTGATTGCTAACTCGAACCCTGGAGCTCTTGGGCTCCAAGCTTGTAATTGGAGGTAGCCTGACAGTAGAAAAACTACTTCCCTCTCCCCCTGGGGAAAGACTACAGGCGTATTTCAAATACCCACTTCACGATACCGCCCTTTTGAACTAATTTTCGAAGCCGTCCGAGTCAGCATCGTCGAAATATTCAGCAACTATTGTCGAAGACCCTGGTGACAAGAACAAGTAACATAGCTCTATGACGAATCCAAATTGGTTCAAAATGAAAAAATACAATTTAATCAATCCAAATTGTGCAGAAAAATATGCACATATTTGTTGTTCCTGCCACCAGGCACTCCGACGAATATCTAGACAATGTCGATGTTTTGTGATTCTGAAGTTTTATAATTGGATAGAGCGGGAAATTTTCACCAGTGTTCTGGATTTTTATTTTGAATATTTTGGGAGATAAAGAAAAATGAAAAATGTAAATGAAAAGAAAAGTCATACTGTTTTTTAAAAAAGCCGAATGCCCCAAAGCTCTCCCTACCAGATAAGAACGAAGCGCCGGTCGAAAGAAGGTCTCCACATTCTCGTGTCCTTTGAACAGGTGCAGCTTCTCCCGCGTGAACGGGCCGCTGATATAGTCCGCTGAATCAGAGCGTTATCGAAAGTGAGATCAAGGCACTGATTTGACAAAGGCAAAAAATACATGGGAAATTGCGTACGTTCATCGTCCTCGATCAGGCCGCAGAACTGTCCCAGTTTCTTTGAAAGGTCGAAGCTTTCAAGCGGCGAAATGGACTAGTAAAATAGAAAGTAAAAAATAGAAATATAAATTAACATGAGCTGCAAATCGTAAAGCAATGTTTAAAGATTTTCGTAACAATCCTACTCTAACAACGTTTAGCATTGCAGTCGAATGTGCCGACTGCTTAACTTGGTTTGAGCACGAATTAAATTGGGGTGAAAGCAACCGGCATTTAAATGCCTTTGTAGCACGGATTTGCAAATCAAAGGGACAGTTTAGGATTTGATTGATATGGACTATTAAGTTAGCACTGCCAACAACTACAGATCACTTTTAAATTGGTTAGGCATAACCTAGGGACACAATTTAACGTGCATGGCTTTTATCAAGATCTCATAGAACAGACTGCGTTGTGAGATTATCCGCTATCTTCAGCCTACCCAGCGAACAAACGGGTGTTCCTCAGCTTCGTCAGAGAGCATGGCAGCGTCACGCACTTCCTTTTTGTTGTCGTATTCAAGAAGGGCATAAGTTTATTCTCGATGCGTCTAACAACCGAAGCGAAACTGCAATAATAATTGCGAAACTTCAACTTACCTTGTCAAGCGCCATTTCTAACTTCAACTTTTCCGCTTCCTTGGCAAGAACATGAAAGGGCACATAGAGTTTGACGAAGACAAGATTTTTTCCATACTCGCCGTTGTACTCATATTCCTCTGTCTCAATACCAGGTCGCTTCTTTTTAAGGACGTCAAAGTAAATTTCCCTGAGCTGTTTTGTTCTCTTATTGCCATCGCGTTTGTAGACAAGCACATAATCTATGTTTGGCAACCTGGTTTCTTCCCATCTGAATGGAAGTGAAGTGTTGGAAGAAATTACGACCTCTGAATGCAGGTGTGCTTGGCTGCCCACGCTCATGTCGGGTATCGTGACGGCTTCATCTCTGACATTTCCACCATCAAGCATTGAGCCTGGAAGGCAAGTAAAATCTATGTTATTTTAAAGAAGATATAGTTCTGAAAAAGTGCTAAAACATTTTATGAGGAAAAATATATTGATGTTAAAATAGTTACAATTTAATGCCATATTTAATTAAAATAATAAATAATGCTAAAATCTTCACAGGGACAACTAAAACCCTCTAAAATAAAGGGTTCAGGCTGTCCATAAATCTTCATTAAAGTTCAGAAGTGAGCAGTCCTACTCGCGCTAATTTTTAAGCTTGCTTATGATCTAGATAATTTATAAAGTGATGCTAAAAAACGTTTTTGAAAAATAAAGAAATAAAAAGGCTCCCTAACTTTTTTATATTTCTCGGTACAAGAACAACGATTGTTATTGCATCGGAGCCAAAGTGCAATGTGATAATATGCTCGTAGAAATGTAATTGGTCTCGTAGTAAGAAATATAAAAAGTAAAAAATATATAAAATCTAACTGGCACACTCGAGTGTGCGAGACCAATTAATTCGTAAGTGCATTTGTGCTTTTATAATCCGATTTAAGTAACGTTTCTGACGAAAGTTAAAAACATAAGAAACAAGAAGAGTCAATAGATTCAGCTATATTGTTACACAAAATGATGCATTGTTTATTTAAAAAAAATAGTTAAGTATACATAGAGCCAACTAAAGTTATTTTTAAGTTGTAGGTTGCTTTGTCTGCTTTTTGTTTTACTGTATACTCAATAAGGCAGTAAAACTAAGTAGGCGTATTTATGTACCATTCAAGAAATCTAAACATGCTTATTTTGATTTCCGTTGCATTTATTAAATCTTTAGTCACTTAGAAAATATTTAAATATAAAGTTTTTTATGGCGCTAAATGAAATTTAATTTTCAAAATATAAGTATTTTATAATTTGACCGTGCTGTCAAGGCATAATTTAACAACATTTTTTCAAAATGTATAATTATTATTATAATTGCTACTATCGTATTTTGTGTCTGAAAACATATTCTTATAATTTCTTAAACCTTCTGCATTTTACTAATATAGCTATCAAAGTTGCACCTAGTTACACTAACCTCGCGAGAAAGGACTAGAATACTACAAGTTAACTATGCCAAGATAGGCTCTTGGCACAATCTATACAGATTCTAATTGCTGATGAGACAAAGTTCTATTGACTTCAAATTGAAGTCAAATTGAGTTTCAAATAATAGTAAAGTGCCTTTGTCCACATTGAAATAGGACACCATTTCCATTCTTGGATACCCCTCTTATGGCAAAAGTGACCCATAAGTTTCGAGTTGTGGTATAAACAATTCTTATTTTTACTTTTTTATATATTTTCCAGAAATTGTCTACTAGCTATACTATAGTAGACGCAAACAGGCAATCTACCTCTAAGATATCACTTGATTGCACAGATATTTTCTTGTTTATGGACTCATCAAACATTCTTCATTTCTTACACATTTATCTCAATAGAAACAAAATAAAAAAGGCTAATCCTCTAGTTTTGCACATTAATTTCAAATTTTTTTTGTAATTACACTTACAACTTAATGACTTCTTCATTAAAAAATGAACAATGACTAAACAAACAATTAAGAAGCCATTCAGAGTCTGATATCATAGTACTATGCTTAATTGGTATAGCAGTATGCCACCCAGAAAAAGGTAAAAAATGTCGCTTAAGATAAGGCAGAACGAAATCATCTTACCTTCCTAGTTCCTCCTGCCCCTTCTCTTCTCTTTCTCTTTGTTTTTGGCCATTTATTTCATATTGCCTCATACTGCCACATCATTTGAAAACTAGCTTGAGTTTTACCCACAGTTGCTGAGAAATTCATTGTCTTTCCTGACAAAATTAACCATTCAAAACAAAAGTATAGCTGATAAATATTTATATAATACAGTGGATTTATCTTTTTTCTAGCTTCAGCTTCCTCATTTTCTTTTTTCATAAAAATTATTACTTTTTAGTTTGAATACTTATAAAAAGATTCAAGATACTTAATCTTGCATGCTAAAAAAGATTAGGAGTAAAAATTGTTTTAAAGCATTTAATTAAATGGGATAAGTAGAAGTTGTTTTGTGCATCATAAAGATAAACCACTAACTAGACAGTTCATATTTGTGTATTTATTTATATGAATATTTAGTGTAAATGATAAGAAACTTGTATGTTCTGTAAGGTCAGCTTTATTAACTTTTAATTTATCTTTTTTTTAGTTTTGGTATTTATGAAAAGTTAACTCTATTGGAAACTGTTCACAAATGTTATATAAATATCTCAAATTGCTCACTTGCTCTACTTATAGTAGAAACTGTCATGATAAATCACAAAACACTGGTTTTATTATTCCTAGCCTGCAGAATACATGCTTAGCGACGCTCTGAGAGCCTGCAGCAGCAGTGGCATCAGCGGTAGCGCCGGCCCCTCCCTGCTGGACCTGACTCGCGAAGAATGCCTCGGCCTGTTGCGACGTCGCGAGCTGCGCCTCTACGGAGACGCTGTCTCTGTGATGCGCGCCCAGGGCGCACTGACCGAGTCCAAGCGCGACCTGCTGCGCGGCCTTCGCTCAGCGCTGGGCGTCTCGGAGGCGCGGCACCGCTGCGAATGCAGGCGCGCCGCATTAGACGAAGAACTGGCCGTCATTGCAGACTGGGTGCGTTCACATTGAATGCTTCTTGTTTTTTGTGTTGGCCCTTGATGGCCAACCTCCAAGGCACAGTGAAAGTGTACACTGCCTGACGATGAGAAAGTCAGCAGATGTTTACCTGTGTGAGTGTGTGCTCAGGAGTCAGCGAAATAAGCAGTTATTGGGTTCTCATTGGCACCAAATAATCTGCCATTGCCTGCAGCCTTCCTGCAAATATTATTGTTATTAACTATAAATTCTTCATAGCGAAGTTATAGATGCTAATCAAATTAAAATAGCTCAATGATGCGCATGACAAATTCCGATTCCAGGTGTTTGGCCGCGACACCGCCGGCGACTGGCGCGAGGAAGGCCGCAGCGTGGTGCCAGCCCTGGACTGGTCTCCGGCTGCCTCCCCCACCGTCGGCCCAGTCACCGAGGCTGCCAGGCGGGCCGACGCTGTAGCTGCTGAGCAGCGCAGGAAGCAGCAGAGAAAAGCGGTGGCCTCCATGACAGCGTCATCCACGGAGCTGCCGCCAGCGCTATTGAAAGAGCAACAGCGAGCATTTCCAGAGCCGGAGTCGGAGCGTTCTAAGGTCAAGCACTCGGGTGGCCGCGCCTCGAAGCCCGCGGTGTCAGCCGCACCCAATAAGCCGACATCGCAGATGCTGTCTAGAGCGACGCAGCGCCAGGAGGAGCTCCTAGCAGCGGCCGAAGAGCTTCGGCGACAGCTGTTGGCTTCTACATCGCAACCGTCAGTTGTCGAGGATCAACGCGACGATGTTTCGGAAACTGTAATAATTTCCAACACAGGCTCAACTGCCGCTACTGCCACTGCTGCAGTACCAGCATTGTCTGCGGCTCCGACTACTTCGCTAGGCGAATCTCAGCCTCGCGAAGATCCTTTGGCGCAGGCAACCTCCGCTGCCATTGCTGGCGACCTGGTGACACTGGCCAACGTGGCCGTGTCGGCTCATCTGCCACCGCAGACGCTGTTGCAACAGCAGGCAACGCAGCCGCCTCCGCCGCAGGTCAGCCAGGCCCCTCCGTTGCAGGCCCTGTCGACGCCTACGCGGCCGCCTGTGCTGGTGCAAACTTCTGAGTCCGTCCAGACTCCGATTTACATTGTGTCCGGCCCTGCCCTACCAGCTGATACAAATCGAGTCATTCAGCATCATCAGCAGCCGCTGCTCCAGCATCACCATCATAATCCTCAGATTCTGCAGCCTCAGCAGCAGCAGCAGCAGACAGTGCGCGTCATCAGCAGGCCTGGAACAGCCGGCTTCGGCAAGCCGGTCATCGTTGTCCAGAAGCCGGCCCTGGGCCTTGGCGCTCCCAAGATTGTCACCAGCCAAGCTCAGCCACAGCATCACCAGCAGCTGCTGTTCGCCCCGATCACGGCCGCCCGGCCGCAGCCCACACACTCGGCTGCCGCCCTTCCAGTCCACGGCGTCGACTTGGACGACGAGCCGCTGCCTCAACCGGCGCAGTCGCAGATGTTGCCACATTTTGTCGGGCCGACTTCCACCATCTCGATGTCTATGGCCCTGAGCCTGGCGGCCAGCGCTGCGGCCGGCTCCGGCCAGGCCAACTTCGCAGCCGCTCCGACAGCCGCTGTCGCAGACCAGTCGGGCTCCTCCGACTGGCGAATCCCGGCTCTGGACCTGCTTGACCGCCTGTCTCGCTCGCCCGACAGTCGCAGGCCAGCCGCTGAATGCTTGGCTGGCATCCGCGACCGCCTGCTGGCTGGCGAATATCGCTGCCTAGAAGAGCTGGACGCGGACGTCCGTCTAATGAAAGGCGCCGGCGCCGACCTGCTGGCGGTTTACGAGGCCGAGTTGGCTGGCCTACGCGATCGGATCGACGCAATGAACGGCGGCGCAGGCAACAACAACTTCTTGGGCCCATCTGGCTGCAAGAAAAGGCGCTACTAATTCAAGTGACTTGTAAGCTGCTTGATGACCCTTCAATTACCATTGCGGTTGTTTACTAATTAGAAATCTAAGTGAATTATTATGTTGCTGTTCTCATTTACTTTGTTGAAATGCGTTGTTCTTTGCATTCTCGCCAGTCAATTGACTGTACTTTGTTATTTATTCTTTTTTAAAGCGACTGCATTGTAAAATGTCTTTGTTTCTTTGTAAACTACTTAATGCTTAGTAGTATGTAACGAATTAACAAACAAATTGCTCTTTAGGTTGAATAAAATAACTTCACCTTGACTTTAAAATTTGTAACATAACCAGTCAGAGCCAATTTGTGCTAATCATTCTGATGCTACTACTTCTGCTACTAAAGTAAGTAGTAAGTCACGTTGACTCGGGTATTTTCTTCTGGTCCTACAGTAGTAGTGGAAGTGAATGGCGTGTCGCATTTTTCTCCATATAAAATTTTGTATTAAACAAGCAACTGCATTACTCTGCTGTACAGTGCATTATTGCTGGCCTGTTTGTCCCTGATCTAGCTTGGATAAGTTGTGTAGAACTTTTTTGTATTAAATAACATGCGCGACTCAACTGTCTGTCCTCCGTCATCTATATTCGACTTCCGGTCACTCTGAGTGTGGCTGCTATGTAAATACATGGTGCGGCTAACGCCACTGTGTGTACCACCCCCTTCTTCTGCTATTGCTACTATTGCTAACTCTAGCTGTAACTCACTTGTACTATTTCTGTTCGGTATGTTTGCCTCTACAACGCTGTCTGATTGCTGTTTTAGGCGTAGTCGCTTTTTTGTCATCATTTGCTGCCTATTATAGTCTTATTTTGGTACAAAGACTGAGAAAGTCTTTGAGAGACTCAAATTTGACTATGGAAACAAGAATTGTGCTTACTAACTATGGAACCAGACTGGTCTTGTCTTTGTTGGATAATTTTCTACTGGATTTGTTTCGCTTTCCGAATTGTTTATTTACAGGATACCGATTTTTAATTAATTCAGAAAACCTTTGGTTTCAGTTTTATTCAGCCTCCGAATGTTTGACCTACGGTAATAAGGTTAGAGAATGGGTCATCAACATGCTCTCCTCTGTCTCATCTTTCCCTGTCTTATCCCTTCCGTGTCTCATCCTCTCCCTGACTCATCTCTCCCCCGGTCTCATCTCCCCGTCTAGTCTCATCGCTCTCTAATCTCATCTCAACCTTGTCTTATCTCTTGTGTGTCTAATTGAGTACTCATGTTAAAATTGTAAGCAAAATTTACTATTGACAACAAATTAGGAAATGTAAAGTCCTTCATTAGTAATCATCGGTTTTTACAACTATAAAACATTTAGCGCTCTGAGTGCAATAAATTTATTTGTTTTAGATTTTTGTTTTGGGTAATTTAGAATTGGGCCAACACAATGAGATACAAAAAGCAATAGTTTATTTCATACTTTGGCGAATACTATAGAAGATCGTTTTGGTAATGTCAAGCTAAGTACACTATTAAATATTACTATTATTCATAGTATTATACTATTATATTATACTATTACTAGGGGGAGTCTGCTGCAGAGCTGTTAACGCGTTTGCCTTTCGCACCTCTCGCACTTAGGGACCGCCCTAAGTTCGATTCCACGGCGAGGCCACATTTATTTGGGGCGCAGCCGCGGATAGAATGCTTTGGGGCTTGTCGTGCAATTTACGCCCATGAGGGCAAACCTCTAAGGCACGGTGAAGTGTACACTGCCTGACAATGAGAAAGTCACTAGCATGTTTTGCCCCCCTTCGGGGAGCAGAAATATTTTTAATTCTGTAAGAATTGTTAGAATTGCCTCCTCGCTGGCTGCGGGTCTAGTGTCACCAAATGATGTGCCATTGCCCGCAGCCCTCCTGCAATTATTATTATGTACTATTACTATCAAGTAGCTATTGAAGCGACAGTCTAATAGAACCGCTGATTCTGTCAAGCATTTCTCTCACAGCCAGTTGTATGCATGAAGAGATTTTGGATAATACTATTGAGATTCGTTTGAAGCATATTCATGTTCATGTTCTTTCACTAAAGCGGCAAGTTTTTACGGAATGCAGTCTTTTTCATGAAGTTTTTTTGTTACTAGTGTGTCTGTTGCAGCTGCTGCTTCTTTGATTGCGGCTTCGTCTGTCTGCTTTTGCTGCAACTGAGTCGCGACGCCGACGAAGCCAAGCCGGATGCGCAGGAAGTGGATGCAGCCGCACACGTGGCTCAGGTCGGTTAGCTGCTGATTGTGAATCGGAAAGAGCAGCCGGTCTCGCAGGGTGGACACCTGATACTCCAGGTTGCCTAGAATTCTCCGGCTGTCAGCCGCGTCCCACACGGCCTTCTCCAGCTGGGGGAAGCCCTTGATGTCCAGTCTGTAAGCTTCCAGGTCGTTGCGCACCTCGGCTGACTTGAGTATCTCCCGGTTCAAGCAGTCGATCACGTGATTGAAGCAGCGACGCCGGTTCTCCGGATCCGGATTGGCGCTGAAGGCGGCATGCAGCTCGTTGTCAACGTAGCCGCCCAGCTTCCTGGCCGCCTGGGACAAGCCGCCAGCGGTGCATTTGCGTCCACTCAACTTCAAGCTGCCACCGCCGCCGTCCCCCGGGCTAGAGGCGTTTCGACGAATTCCGACGGCGTCAGATTCAGCAGCGAGCTGAGGCTGAGATGATGGGCAGTTCTCAGGCAGCTTCTGACCCTGCTGATACTTCTCGAGTCGATGCAATAGTAGCAGATCCTCTAGAGAAGAAGTCCTACGCTGTTTTGTACGGTTAATCAGTTTAGGGCTTGTGTCCATGGGAATCTAAGGAGCGCTTGTTTTAATTGCTTTTTAGCCAATTAGCCTGGTGAAATTGGGTCCTTTCTGTCCGGAAATGTTGCAGTGTTGATCAATGGTCGTTACCTTTTTAACACTGAAATTGGAACAGGTGCATGTAATAGCCTTTACTGGAGTTGCAACATGCATGCGGCGACTGTGACAACCAAATTGGCGGCCCGGGTATGACATATAATTGCGTGACACACTCGCACCGATGTACGTACGCTTGTTTATTGGCACACACTCGATGTACACACATGCGTGTACATTTGGCCCTGACTTGGACATACCCGCTGTGCTTTTTTAGGGTTGATACTAGGCAATGGTACATCCTTTGGTGACACTAGACCCGCAGCCAGCGAAGAGGCAATTCTGCCCATTTCGCTGACTTCTAAGCGCACACGCACTCAGATACTGTACGCAGGCACACTCTCACACAGGTGCGTACATGTGGCCTGACTTCTCATATTAAGCAAGTGTACACTCTCACTCTGCCTAGAATTTTGGCCCTTCCAAGCCTTCTCAAATGAATGTGGCCTCGCCGCAGAATCGAGCTCAGGGACCTTGGTGCCAGATGTAGACGCTTTAACCACTCGGCCATTAACCCCCCTTGCCATGAGATGTCAATTGGATTTGCTTTGAAATATATTCAGCAGAGACTCAGACATTCAGCATGGAAGGAATTTTTCATCCATCGTGACAATTGAAGCCTAAAGCCATCTAGGTCATCGCTGCCTGAGTTGAAAGTCACCTGACAGATCAAGGCCGGTGCGAACGAAGGTCCTGCTTGGCTTTCGAAACACCCCCTTAGGGAATTATTGCTTCTCAAGCTTTATAAAATCTCTGCATCCTCCAAATTCCTCCTGCTTGTTGCCAGGCTAAGAGGCCGGATTAGAATTCTGATGTGCAGAAGACGCAGAAGAAAGGCTCCATCAAAGGCTAAGGCTTGACTGT
This sequence comes from Macrostomum hystrix, assembly GCA_950097015.1. Taxonomy (NCBI): domain Eukaryota; kingdom Metazoa; phylum Platyhelminthes; family Macrostomidae; genus Macrostomum; species Macrostomum hystrix. The sequence goes on from CATNEN010000012.1 coordinate 32,725, forward strand.
ATGCTGGCACGCTGCGACCGTCAAATACTGTCTGAACATTGTCACTATAGCACTGCATTTCCTCAACGTGTGCCAGTTGCTATTACTAATTTATTATTTATTACTAATCGTTTATTACTCATAGTTTATTACTCATAGTTTATTACTCATAGTTTATTACTATCGCGTTTCAAATTTTGACGTAATGAATATTCCCCGTCAGCCTTGTTAAATTTTTTGCTGAAAGCTGTTAAAGACGTGAATAGATTATTCCATTGGGAGATAAGACAGGGACAGATTATCCCGCTGGGAGATAACACAGGGACAGATTATCCCGCTGGGAGATAAGTCAGGGACAGATTATCCCGCTGGGAGATTATGCAGGGACAGATTATCCCATTGGGAGATAAGTCAGGGACAGATTATCCCGCTGGGAGATAACACAGGGACAGATTATCCCGCTGGGAGATAAGTCAGGTACAGATTATCCCACTGGGAGATTATGCAGGGACAGATTATCCCACTGGGAGATTATGCAGGGACAGATTATCCCGCTGGGAGATAAGTCAGGGACAGATTATCCCGCTGGGAGATAAGTCAGGGACAGATTATCCCGCTGGGAGATAAGTCAGGGACAGATTATCCCGCTGGGAGATAAGTCAGGGACTGATTATCCCGCTGGGAGATAACACAGGGACAGATTATCCCGCTGGGAGATAACACAGGGACAGATTATCCCGCTGGGAGATAAGTCAGGGACAGATTATCCCGCTGGGTGATAAGTCAGGGACAGATTATCCCGCTGGGAGATAACACAGGGACAGATTATCCCGCTGGGAGATAAGTCAGGGACAGATTATCCCACTGGGAGATTATGCAGGGACAGATTATCCCGCTGGGAGATAACACAGGGACAGATTATCCCGCTGGGAGATAAGTCAGGGACAGATTATCCCACTGGGAGATAACACAGGGACAGATTATCCCACTGGGAGATAACACAGGGACAGATTATCCCGCTGGGAGATAAGACACAAAGTGGACATTTTGGATTGTTTACGCGGTGAATGAGTTACAGAAAGGTTAGCTGGGGACAGAGGCAAATTCATTATTTAAGAGGCTAGGAGGCGGGGCAGAGGTTTAAGCATAGCGGAAGGTGACACCCTGATTGGGTCCATCTCAACTTGCTTACACACTTGGGAGCGGGGAAGCTCTCATGACCAACTCCCATCTTCCTCCTGAAATGACTGCTTAATGAGTCGAGGCGCCCCACAATGACCCGAGCCAAATATGACCATCTCAGATGAGTTGCTTTTTCCCATCTCAGTTATTGCTGATTGTCAGCTAGGACTCTGCCTCTTCGGATTGAATATAGACGATTTGAGCACATAAGGATGTGCACATAAGCACATTTTAACTTACCGGAATTTTTTATTCTGACAAGCCGAGTGTCAGAAGTGAGTAAAACTGTCAGGTCGGGGGGAGATTCCCTTTCTTAGCAGCCTTATGAACTATTAAACGAGCTGTAAGCCGACTCTTGCTCAGAGACGCCAGATCGCGAGGGTGAAGTGAAGCAATGCGACAGAGCGCAAGACGAAATCCGGAAATTGAAGGTTTTTCTTTTCTTTGGCAAGTACAGGTTCGGGGGAGAGTGCGAGATATGCATACAGTCCTATCTGTAAACTGGGAATTTTTATAGGGGAGTTGGGGATAGAAATTAATCGAAAGCTGGTTGGCTCCGGCACCCTATCCTACGGCGGGCCCGTCATTACATTGTTAAGCTGTGCTCAGGCTAGGTCACGCGAACGCTACATTGCCCCTCAGCTATGACTAGAAGTATATTATTATTATTATTATTAATATTATTATATTATTAAAGCAATACTATACCATAGATGCAGCAGTGAAGTCATTGGATTCGATGTCGAAGTCACTTAGGCTCATGGTGTTTTGTTGGCATTCGATGGTGAGGTCACTGGGCTCATGGTGCAAGGGGGTTGTAGCCTAGTGGTTAGAGCGTCGGACTCACGACTTAAAGGTCGGTGGTTCGATTCCCGACTCCCCTGGAACAATTTGTGTCCTCTAACATGACACTTAACTCTGCATTGCTTCAGTTCACCCAGCTGTTAAATGGGTGCCAGCATAAGCTGGGGTAATTGAGGGTGGGTGTGGCGTCCCCCCAGTCCATGGACTGAACAGCCGTACGCAGCCTTCAGATGCGTCGCGCAATAGCTGCGGCTGTGCTGTCGGCTGCACATCTGGCCCAATTGGGGCAGGTGTAATCAATTATTATTATTATTATTGGTTTGTTGGCATTCAATGGTGAGGTCATCGAGGTCGTGGTGGATTGTTGGCATTCGATGGTGAGGTCATTAGGGTCATGGTGGATTGTTGGCATTCGATGGTGAGGTCATTGGGGTCATGGTGGATTGTTGGCATTAGATTGTGAGGTCATTGGAGTCATGGTGGATTGTTGGCATTCGATGGTGAGGTCATTAGGGTCATGGTGGATTGTAGGCATTCTATGGTGAGGTCATTAGGGTCATGGTGGATTGTTGGCATTAGATGGTGAGGTCATTGGAGTCATGGTGGATTGTTGGCATTCGATGGTGAGGTCATTGGGGTCATGGTGGATTGTTGGCATTAGATTGTGAGGTCATTGGGGTCATGGTGGATTGTTGACATTCGATGGTGAGGTCATTGGGATCATGGTGGATTGTTGGCATTAGATTGTGAGGTTATTGGGGTCATGGTGGATTGTTGGCATTAGATGGTGAGGTCATTGGGGTCATGGTGGATTGTTGGCATTCGATGGTGAGGTCATTAGGGTCATGGTGGATTGTTGGCATTAGATGGTGAGGTCATTGGGATCATGGTGGATTGTTGATATTATAGATTGTGAGGTCATCAGGGTCATGGTGGATTGTTGGCATTCGATGGTGAGGTCATTAGGGTCATGGTGGATTGTTGATATTAGATTGTGAGGTCATTAGGGTCATGGTGGATTGTTGGCATTAGATGGTGAGGTCATTGGGGTCATGGTGGATTGTTGGCATTCGATGGTGAGGTCATTAGGGTCATGGTGGATTGTTGGCATTAGATGGTGAGGTCATTGGGATCATGGTGGATTGTTGATATTATAGATTGTGAGGTCATTAGGGTCATGGTGGATTGTTGGCATTCGATGGTGAGGTCATTAGGGTCATGGTGGATTGTTGATATTAGATTGTGAGGTCATTAGGGTCATGGTGGATTGTTGGCATTCGATGGTGAGGTCATTAGGGTCATGGTGGACTGTTGGCATTAGATGGTGAGGTCATTAGGGTCATGGTGGATTGTTGGCATTAGATGGTGAGGTCATTGGGGTCATGGTGGATTGTTGGCATTAGATTGTGAGGTCATTAGGGTCATGGTGGATTGTTGGCATTAGATGGTGAGGTCATTGGGGTCATGGTGGATTGTTGGCATTAGATTGTGAGGTCATTTGGGTCATGGTGGATTGTTGGCATTAGATTGTGAGGTCATTGGGGTCATGGTGGATTGTTGACATTCGATGGTGAGGTCATTGGGATCATGGTGGATTGTTGGCATTAGATTGTGAGGTTATTGGGGTCATGGTGGATTGTTGGCATTAGATGGTGAGGTCATTGGGGTCATGGTGGATTGTTGGCATTCGATGGTGAGGTCATTGGGGTCATGGTGGATTGTTGGCATTAGATTGTGAGGTCATTGGGGTCATGGTGGATTGTTGGCATTAGATTGTGAGGTCATTGGGGTCATGGTGGATTGTTGGCATTAGATGGTGAGGTCATTGGGGTCATGGTGGATTGTTGGCATTCGATGGTGAGGTCATTAGGGTCATGGTGGATTGTTGATATTAGATTGTGAGGTCATTAGGGTCATGGTGGATTGTTGGCATTCGATGGTGAGGTCATTAGGGTCATGGTGGATTGTTGGCATTAGATGGTGAGGTCATTGGGGTCATGGTGGATTGTTGGCATTAGATTGTGAGGTCATTAGGGTCATGGTGGATTGTTGGCATTCGATGGTGAGGTCATTGGGGTCATGGTGGATTGTTGGCATTAGATTGTGAGGTCATTGGGGTCATGGTGGATTGTTGGCATTAGATTGTGAGGTCATTTGGGGTCATGGTGGATTGTTGGCATTCGATGGTGAGGTCATTGGGGTCATGGTGGATTGTTGGCATTCGATGGTGAGGTCATTGGGGTCATGGTGGATTGTTGGCATTAGATTGTGAGGTCATTGGGGTCATGGTGGATTGTTGGCATTAGATTGTGAGGTCATTGGGGTCATGGTGGATTGTTGGCATTAGATGGTGAGGTCATTGGGGTCATGGTGGATTGTTGGCATTCGATGGTGAGGTCATTGGGGTCATGGTGGATTGTTGGCATTCGATGGTGAGGTCATTAGGGTCATGGTGGATTGTTGGCATTAGATGGTGAGGTCATTGGAGTCATGGTGGATTGTTGGCATTAGATTGTGAGGTCATTGGGATCATGGTGGATTGTTGATATTATAGATTGTGAGGTCATTAGGGTCATGGTGGATTGTTGGCATTCGATGGTGAGGTCATTAGGGTCATGGTGGATTGTTGATATTAGATTGTGAGGTCATTAGGGTCATGGTGGATTGTTGGCATTAGATGGTGAGGTCATTGGGGTCATGGTGGATTGTTGGCATTAGATTGTGAGGTCATTAGGGTCATGGTGGATTGTTGGCATTCGATGGTGAGGTCATTGGGGTCATGGTGGATTGTTGGCATTAGATTGTGAGGTCATTGGGGTCATGGTGGATTGTTGGCATTAGATTGTGAGGTCATTTGGGGTCATGGTGGATTGTTGGCATTCGATGGTGAGGTCATTGGGGTCATGGTGGATTGTTGGCATTCGATGGTGAGGTCATTGGGGTCATGGTGGATTGTTGGCATTAGATTGTGAGGTCATTGGGGTCATGGTGGATTGTTGGCATTAGATTGTGAGGTCATTGGGGTCATGGTGGATTGTTGGCATTAGATGGTGAGGTCATTGGGGTCATGGTGGATTGTTGGCATTCGATGGTGAGGTCATTAGGGTCATGGTGGATTGTTGATATTAGATTGTGAGGTCATTAGGGTCATGGTGGATTGTTGGCATTCGATGGTGAGGTCATTAGGGTCATGGTGGACTGTTGGCATTAGATGGTGAGGTCATTAGGGTCATGGTGGATTGTTGGCATTAGATGGTGAGGTCATTGGGGTCATGGTGGATTGTTGGCATTAGATTGTGAGGTCATTAGGGTCATGGTGGATTGTTGGCATTAGATTGTGAGGTCATTAGGGTCATGGTGGATTGTTGGCATTAGATGGTGAGGTCATTGGGGTCATGGTGGATTGTTGGCATTAGATTGTGAGGTCATTTGGGGTCATGGTGAATTGTTGGTTTTGTTGAATCAAAGCTAAAGCTTGTCTATTTAAACCCGGGCCCATTAAAATTTTATTGAGACATAGTAACATAATCATTTATTTTTATATATAATCGCGAGCTACTCGTATTTATTAATTCAGTGGCGCCATCAGATTAGCATTCTAGTGTACGTGTTAAATAGATATACGTGTAGAATAGGGAAGCAATAAAGGAAATCAGGTACCGAACTTAAAATCAGGCAAAACTGGGATTAGCACGTCTGTGAATGAGGCAGTTTCTAGTTCATGAGTGACAACTGAACAGTCGACATTATTACTAGTGCATAGCAGAAAAATATACCTGAATAGAATAATGCATATGCCTATGTAAAATAGAAATTTTTAACTAAATATTCGCATTACAATTTGAACACATTTTTTCTCCAAAATGATTAGACAAAAATAGCAGAATGAATAGGCTCGTAGATATATAAATGTTTTTATAGAAAAAATAAACACTGAAGACAGCTATATATCATGTAAAAAGTAGAAAAGCCTGAAATCTAAATAACGAAATTTAAAAGACATTTCTGCTTTTAAAATCACATTTTAATAATGCTCTACTTATAGTAGAAAAAATAGTTTTTTTAGTTTTGTTCAGCCGCAGATGGCCAAAAACTTGCGCTTGCCCTCGGCACGGAGGGCCAGCCACTGCTCTTTGTTGGGCACGCAGTCCAGGTCTTTGTCACCCTGGAATAAAGTGGTTTAACGGTCTTCAATTTCATTGTGAACTGGATCTCATTGGGAACTGGATCTCATTGGGAACTGGATCTCATTGGGAACTGGATCTCATTGGGAACTGGATCTCATTGGGAACTAGATCTCATTGGGAACTGGATCTCATTGGGAACCGGATCTCATTGGGAACTAGATCTCATTGGGAACTGGATCTCATTGGGAACTGGATCTCATTGGGAACTGGATCTCATTGGGAACTGGATCTCATTGGGAACTGGATCTCATTGGGAACTAGATCTCATTGGGAACTGGATCTCATTGGGAACTGGATCTCATTGGGAACTGGATCTCATTGGGAACTGGATCTCATTGGGAACTGGATCTCATTGGGAACTGGATCTCATTGGGAACTGGATCTCATTGGGAACTGGATCTCATTGGGAACTGGGTCTCATTGGGAACTGGATCTCATTGGGAACTGGATCTCATTGGGAACTGGATCTCATTGGGAACTGGATCTCATTGGGAACTGGATCTCATTGGGAACTGGATCTCATTGGGAACTGGATCTCATTGGGAACTGGATCTCATTGGGAACTGGATCTCATTGGGAACTGGATCTCATTGGGAACTGGATCTCATTGGGAACTGGATCTCATTGGGAACTGGATCTCATTGGGAACTGGATCTCATTGGGAACTGGATCTCATTGGGAACTGGATCTCATTGGGAACTGGATCTCATTGGGAACTGGATCTCATTGGGAACTGGATCTCATTGGGAACTGGATCTCATTGGGAACTGGATCTCATTGGGAACTGGATCTCATTGGGAACTGGATCTCATTGGGAACTGGATCTCATTGGGAACTGGATCTCATTGGGACGTAAATGATAATCGAACTCAGAACTATCTGACTCACCTTGGCATCAGGCCCGCCAATCGATCTAGCGGAGTTCACCTCAGCGCCGCCGCCGCCGCCGCATGTAACGAGTCGCCGATTCGATGGCCGAACAGCCGCGGCGGCGGAAGGTGCAGGTTGGCGTTTCAGCAGGCGAACACCGGCTCGAAGGCAGCGCACGGGTTCCAGCGACATCAGACTGTCGGTGAGGTCCCGATCTCCACAGGCCGTATCCAGGTAGTCTTGAAGGCTCTCCACATCCGCCTCCATTTGTTTGGCGCCGTAGAAGTTTACCCGCAGCTTGGGCCGCCCTGTGACGATAGCGGCGGCCCAGGCTTCGGCCAGTGCGGCTAGAGGCGGGCCGAGGCCTTCCAGCCGTGCGGCGCGGCTCAGCGGCGACAAGGCCTTGACGGCCGGCTCCAGGCAGGCGGCCAGCAATGCCTGGGCGTAGGGCCGCGGCTTCGGACTGTCGCCTACATCGGCAGGAACCAACTTCCAGTCCTGACGTCCGCGCGGCGGGCCTGACTCGGCTAGCTGCCGTTTGGCTCTGGAGCGGCACTGCTCGGCGTAGACAGCCAGCAGGCGGGCCCGTTTCTCCGCGACTGCGCTGGTGGCGTCGGTTGAGAAGGCAGCCAGCTGATCGCGCAGTCGGGCGTGTCGATCTGGCAGCCGTCGGAGCCGCTTAAAAGCCACCCCGGCCGAGCGGAGCTCAGCCTCGGCGAACTGCAGGTCGGTGATGGCCAGGAAGGCGCAGACGCCGGGCTGGTCGTTGGCAGTGGCGGCGTCGGCGACAGACCCGATGGCACGGAGGAACACTCGGCAGGACAGGACGGCCGTGAGCAGCCAGTGGTTGAGGAAGGCCATGTGCGGCTCCAGCTGCCAGTCGGGCGGGCTGCCCGAAGCCTGCTGCGGCTGCTGCTGCTGACGGTTACCGCGACGTCCGCGAAGCCAGGCCTCTAGTTCAGAGATGCAGAGTCCGACCGCTTTCAGGCAGGGTCGCAGGCAGTCCAGGAACGCCTTGCCCAGCCGGGAGCAGCGCGGCCCGCTAGCCAGCAGAGTCGGTTGGGTGCCGTCCGGCCGCTGGGCCAGGCCGAGGAAGCGGGAGAAGCCGGCCTCCCACAGGGCGTGGCAGGCCTGCAGGTGCAGCCGGAGGGCCACAGAGTGCAGGAACGGCAGTAGGGAGGCCGGCCGGGGCGGGAACAGCGAGTCGGTGGCGGTGAACTGCACGGTGTAGCCCAGCAGCTGCATGGCGGCCGGCTCCATCAGTCGGCAGCTGCCGAGCCGCTTGCTAGGCGAAGCTTCGCCTGACCGCAGCGGCCGGGCTAGCCTGTAGGCAAGGCAGGCATCGGCCTCGCGCCACATCAGGTCCAGGTACTTGGCCACTACTTGGTGGCGCAGGCTGACATCCGAGTGGTCGGACCAGCGAACGCCTTTCTTACAGCCGGTGGCCCCGACTGAGTCTTCGGTCCGCTGCTGTTGGAGCAGAATCTGCTGCTGCTGCTGCTGCTGCTGCTGCTGCGGCCGGGGCAGCAGTTGAGTGCTCTGGGCCAGGCAGTCCAGAAAGCCGGATGCAAATTCGATCTCCTGGCGCACAAACTCGGCCAGCGGGCTGCCCTGCCGAACCAGTCGGTCAGTGAAGCGGCCCAGAGCGCGCTCCGCCCTCTCAGACTGCTGGTGCAGGCTGGACACTTCCTCGCTGTAGTAGTCGGATGTGGCTCGCCGACCTCCCGGAGACTGCTTGCCACCGCTGCCGGCGCCACCACCATTTTGCTTCCTCTTCTCAAAGTCGGATAAATCTCCTTCATCGAAGTCGTCAGCATTGTCGTCTCCGCGCCTGTCGCTGCTGCCTCCGCCGCCGGCGCTGTCGATGCCGTAGAGGATGGCCCGGCAGCCGTCGGCTGTTTGGCCGCGCAGGAAGCGCAGCAGGTCCCGATTGGAGCAGTAGAAATCGTGCAGAGTCTCGGTGGGCACGGCGGATCGTTCGGCAGCCAGGCAGGCGAGGATCTTCGATAGCGACATTGGGCGGAGGTCCTCCAGGGCTAGGCGCGGTGCGGCATAGTCAGCCAGCAGCGGACAACGGCAGCTAACCCGGAGGGAGCGCTGATGCGCCTTGGCGAGTTCCAGGATGCTGTTGAACTCCTCGATGCCGCGGGATATTTCGAACAGATCCTCGCGCGAGTAGCGACTCAAATCGGCGCTGGCAACGGCCCGCAGGCCGGCGCGGACCAGATCGCGCGTGCTGGCCAGGGCGCGGGACAGCTCGCGACCGGCGGCCGCGTGATAGCTGGCCAGCAGCGGCCGGGCCTCCGCCAGCCTGGACTGCAGCACCGGGCTCTGCTGCGTGAACAAGCGCACCTGAAAGGTCCGGATTAGTCCTAAACTGTAAGCCCCGCTGTCGATGTGGGCTTGAGTGACCGAACGTCTGCCTCTCTTGCCAAGGTCCCTGAGCACAAATCCCATGTTACTCTCGCATTGACAAATAACACTAAATTATCCTAAATTTACAGTCGAAAAAGTAGGGCAAATAACTTTAAATTTTAGTTCTATCATACATATTGGACATGTAGCCTAGGGCTAAGAGCTTCGGACCGAGAGGTCTCGAGTTCGACTCTCAATCAAATGGAAGCAGATTGTGTCGTCTCCCTAATCAACGGACTTGGACTGTTGTACACAGCTTTTGGAGGCGTCGGTGCGTAATAGCTGCGGCTGTGCCACTGCCTGTACGTCTGGCCCAATTGGGTTAGGGGTCGATTCTGTCTATATGGTAAAGAAATTGAAAATCTGATCAGCACCTGCTGCAGCTGGCTTAGGCTGGCTCGGACTCGCTCGCACAGTGCGTACACGCATTCGATATTGGAGCCGATCCGGGCGCTGCCTGAGCCGCTGCCCGCATTGCCTTCTCCAACGTTGCCGAGGGCGGCGCGGCGCCGACGCTGGAGCAGCCGCTCCTCTTGCCGACGCACGCGGTCGATCTGCTCGGCCAGCAGGGTCAGGTCGCGCATCCGGGCGGCGATCTTGCGCCGTAGCTCCAGCAGCAACAGGCGGCCTTCGAGGCTGCGCAGGCGCTGCAGCCGTGTCTGCAGGCGCGGCAGAGCGGCCGAGTGGGCCAGGCAGGCGGTGCGCACTCCGCCGCAGTGGATCACAACGCCGTGCGCCGGCAGGCCGCCAAATTTTCCAGAGGCTTCCCGCATTGCGGCGCGCAATTCGTCTAGGTCAACTCGAACAGCGGCTGCGGAGAGTGGACGCGGACTGACGGAGGGTGGCGGCGGAGTAGGCAGCGATTGCTGCTGCTGCTGCTGCTGAACAGAGCTTACTGGTGACGCTGTCGATGCAGCCGCTACTGAGCCGGAGGCTCCGGCAAAGTTCGGAGCGCCAATCCCGAGGAGCCGCGGGGAGTCGGTGCTGGTGGCCGCGTCTTGGCGTGGAAACTGACGCCTACCAACTGACGAGGCACCTTGCCGCGGCGTGGCCGGCAGGTCAATCAGGACGGCATCGCGCTCCCCGGCAGCTATCGGCTGGTCGAGCTCGTGGCCGTAATCTTCATCGTTTTCGTCTTCGGCAAAGGCGTTAGACTCCCGCAGTCGGAGCTTGGCTGAGCTTGGCGCAGATCGGCGATGGCGCCGGCGAGGGCGAGGCATCAATGAATCGGCCGCATTTTCACCGGCCTGCAGCGCCCGGACTGATGTTTCCATGGCGACCGGGGGCTGAGGGCGGCGCGCGAGGAAGCCGACGATTGGCTATTGGATCTGGCCAGAAGAAACTGAGCACAGCAGGATTGAGGAGAGAGTGTAGCAACGCAGGAGGTGGTCGTTGTGGAGGCGACGAGTATTAGAAGAGCTGCAAACAAAGAGATGGTGGGGGGCAAAAGTTCATGATTAGCGACATCCACTTAGCGACTGATGCAGAGAGCACGCAAAGAGCTTGCTCACCCATGGTTGACAGGCACAATGGCCAGTGAAAGTGGAACGGGGACAGGAACAAAGCAAATCGGTGAGGCAGGTGGGGCAGGGGAAATGGAAAGAAGACAGACAGAGGGTGCATGAATAGATGAATGAAGCAGGCGGAGTTTTTATAGGGAGGGGAAGTGTGAGAGGTTAATAACGGCCGGAGACTGGAAGGGAATGAAAAGTGCAAATCTAAGAACTATCTTCAGTACTTGGCTCTGGTTAGCTGCGTGCTTCGCGTGGAAAAAATGTTTTACACTTCAAAGAGTAGTGGCACAAGGGGAGGAATGCATAATATTACGCAAGGAGCTTGTCCCATCGAAATATCATCCCTAAAGATACACTATTTTTGTTGTACTACAATTACTACGACATAAAGTATATCATTTGGAAATAAAAAAAGCTGGATTAACCATATCAATGAATCCAAGTTGGTTTTGTCCATGTTTGGCAAAGAGCCAAGAATCAAATGTAACAAATTTTCTCATACTATCCTACTACGAGTAATCAAATATTGATGGGAGGAACACCGACTGGTTCGTTAGCAACATTTTAAAAGCTTTGAAGCGAAATTTTAAGTTGCTTGTACTTAACGAAAGTTTTAAATATTAGTATTTTTGCTAATAACATGGAAGTGAAATAGAAGATATTTTGCACAATAAAAGAATTATTATTAATAACTGGGTGAATCACTAAATTTATAGCTATTAATGCTAGTGTACTTAGCTTAGACAAATAAGACAAAAATATTCCAAAAGCCACAGTTTGGTACTAATTTATTACGTTATTGAAAAAAAATAGAAAAACCTAGCTAAATCACTACTGAAGCATTTACATAGGAATTCGGTCATCGGATTATCAACGAGTAAAATACAGTACAAAATGTACAGTATATTTTATGCAATATTATATATTTATAGTAATATATTGTATCTTTCTTAGTTTTAGATACTTTATTATTATATAAACATCTGTCCTTAGGTATTTAGCCAGTGGCTCAGTAACAAAACAAATCAGAAAGGTTGGCCCCCACGTCTATTATATTTTTAAATAAATTTGAAAAAAGTAATCATACAAAAATTGCAAACTAAAGCACGTGCTAATAGCGCTCGAAATGTTTTATATTTTATAGTAATTTACCAAAGTGCTCTCATATGTCCATTTGTACGAGTAAGAATATTTAGATTTGTGAATGAATAATCAAATTGATAAAATGGTACAAAAGTTGCACTATTTAGTTTCACTTCAGTAACAATTACAAACAAAAAAATGCGCAATAAAAGAAAAGTTTTATATTAAAAAAATACAATGATAGCACCCTTATGTTAGAATGCAATGATTAGTTTTAATTAAAAAAAATACGATACGAAATTTGTCTAGCTGCTTAAACACCGATAAATAAAGCTGTATGTTAAATTATAACATACGATGCTATCATACATTATTTTCAATTGAAAGCATATGTACCTCCTATGTATATAACTCGAACTGTAATGCATGCTTATCAATGTTTTTGCTTTGCGACTCATATTTTTTACAATGTAAAAATGTGCCTATTCATAATTGAAACGCATCTGTCTAGTCTTCAGTGATGACGAAAATTTTTAACCTATAGCCATGCTTATAATTAGGTGCCTATCTCCACACTCCGGGTGGCCTCTTATCAGTGCGCTCGCTTTACAAAACTTGCTTTGATGCATTCAATAAAATTGTCAGCGGAGCCCTCTTTGTGCGCACTGAATGCATTAAAAAGCCTATATATCTCAGACAGTTTTTCGAATACGACAAATGGACCCGAATCAATAGGCCTACACTTATTTTAATAAGCCTAACTTCATTTGGCGACGAAATCCGTTCGGGAGATAGCGTATTGCAAACAAGCAAGCAAGCCATTTTTATTTTCCGTATATTCGATTGAAAATGAAAATGAGGACCATGTCAATAGACAATAGCGGTAGTCTCCAGTCCAAGTTATTATTGGTATTACTATTATACCATGACGTAGGCCTACTGTAGAAAGATTAATAATTTAGAAAATTTCTAATTTATGTCTCAGAACAAAAGCCTAGCTATTCTTAGCTAGATCTTTTTGTGTTTCTAAATTATTATGGATCAACAGCAGTTAAGGCTTGATAATGATATTCGAATAGTTTATCTTACCTTGCCTGTAGGCTCCCTAGCTAAAATAATTTAGCTTGCCTATAGATTATAACAAGGGCTTTAGAAAGGACAGTTTTCATTTTCACTTTGACAACTTAGCTTGATTTATATTTTGCTAATAATATGATTGCTAGGCCTATTCATAAATTCATAAAAACCTAGGCCTATCACCAATTCTATTGGTGATAGGCCTACTAGGCCTACTAACTAGCTTTTATCAAAGTGTTGGCTATCAGTAGTGCAACTTAGTTTTAAGATTTTTTGAAGGGGGACTGAGAAGGTCAGACCAAAGTTGAATCATCCTGAATGAGTGGCAGATACGAGCTAAGGTTCAAGGGCCATTTTAGTGAAAAATCTGCTGGGCCCCCATTACAAGGCCTATCTTTTATGTGGTCCTATTGTAGAAAGGGGATGTCACCCACCTTGTGTCACAAATATAGGCTATTATTGCCTTTCTTTAATTACTTGACTAGCACAAGCAGAATGTCTTGAATAGGCTACGTACAATAGCAATAAGGTCATCACCAATTAAGTAAGAAGAGAATCCTGAAAATTCTATTTTAGGCTTCAAGGTAATTGCTTGCCTCAAGGCTCAATGTAGAAAGGGCCTACTTCTACATTTAAAAGTTAAACTTTTCTACTCTAGGCCTATAGGCAATTATAAGAATATTTTCTTCCTTCAATTATCTAAAGGCTAATTGAAAGCTAACATGCTTTACTACATAGGGGCCTACCACAACAAGCTAAAAAATACTGCTAGATTGTTTTTCCTGTCTGGCTTTCAGGTCAAAACTATTATTTTCTGTAAATATTACTTAGACAAGAGACAGAAACTCAATTAATCCTATTTGCCGATCACTTAAATTTTCTTTTTTTTGTACAAATCATATATATTATATATACTTAGACAGAGTATAAGGGTCAGTGGCAAAGTGGTTAATGGGGTGGTTTCCTCTTGCACCACTATCCCTGGGCTCAATTCTATGGCAGAGCCACATTAATTTGGGGTGCAGCCATGGAGAAAAGGCTTGAGTGCTTGTCGTGCAATTTAAACCATTCAGGGCCAACCTCCAAGGTAACATTGAAAGTGTACACTGAGAAATGACCATGAGAAAGTCATAGCAGAAGTACACCCCTATATTAGCTTGCATATGATAAGTTTGGTTATAAGAAGCTATTAAATTCTGAGTATGTCCTATTTACAGTTATGAGTATTTACTCCAAATCATAATATATCTACCATGATCATATAAAGTATGGCTAGCAATTTACATGCCAGATTGCCATTTAAAATTCTTAAACTTTAGTCTTAAAATAATATTTTTTTGTTTTTTTTTTCACATAGCTGCTTATCAAAAATAAGGACTCCTGCTTGCTTTTTATCTTTAAAATCCCATGTATAAAATATATGTGTAGTTTTATACACATGTGAGTATGAATTATATGCATTAAAATATTTCATAAGCATGATAGTGTGTCAGGCACTGTATGTGTGTTTTATATAGAATATAAAACAGTTTTTTCTTATTTCTAAGCAAAATTCATCCTACCTAGTTGACACTGTATAATTGAAAGTAAAAAAAGAGATAATTAGGCCTTATGAATTTATTTTATGCAGCAGGGCTTATCTATATATTCTCTCTTTACTGGTGCATATTGTTTTGGCCAATTCAACTCTTTTCTTTCCTTAATAATTCTGCATGTATTTCTCTATATCCCGACTGGTGGCCCTGAAAGGGCCGTTTTGAGCTTTTTAGCACTCCGCGATTCTTATCTCCGCGGGCTTGACACTCCAATGGTAGCATCTGATATAGGCATGAGCGGTTTCCTTTTATATATTTTCAAAATACAAAAAAAAATTTTAGAATACAATGTAATACAAAAATTGCTGCTTTAAATTTTACCCTGCCACATTTAAAAGATACTGATACTTAACTTGATGCTTTTGTAATGACATATATAACATAGCTTGATTTCTTGCAGTGCCAGGGTTCGCCTAGTGACCAGCCAAGCAGTGCCAGTCAAAATAAAGTATCCAATTTCTAACTGTTATCAGTCTGCCAGTCAAGAGCCTATTACATGGGATGCAGTCGAACTCTTCATCTATAGCAGATGTACAACTGGCAGTGAGTGCCGATAGTGCTACTGGCTGCTCTATCAATGTTACCCATTTGGATGGAGCTTAGTGAGTTAAGACGTGTATTAGCCTAATAGTGGAACGTCAATAATTGTGTGCCTCAAAAACCAATAAATGTGCATTTCAGAATACCTGGAAGTAAAATTTCATTTATCAAAGTGAATTTTTTAACACCGTTTATTAAACCATCAAATTAAAGGGAGGGCAACACTAATAACAATCTGTTATCAGAAGAGTTTGATATATTACAATTACACCTTAATAATTTAGCCCAGATGTACAGCCAGTTGTACAGCTGTTCAGTCCATGGACTGGGGGCGCCACACCGACCCAAATTTCTACCCCAGCTTATCTGATTACTAAGAAATCGCTTCCATGAGACAATACAGGTCTTAGTATCACTTATGGCGCAATAATTTATTTGTAAATGTATGCTACATTCCATTTTTTCTTAACCTCATTACTTAATATCAAAGTACGAGTATATTGCCTCGTCTCTTTATATTGTGCCTAATGCTGCCTGTGGCGTGTTTAATTTTTTAAAGCCAGACCAGGGATGTCCTTATTGACATAATTTCATCATCTCTGTATAGAAACAGCTTGTGCAACGTCCCTCCTTTTGTAGATCAATACTTCAAATAATACTGCAGTGGCTTCAGATATTGTAAAATAAGAAAATAAATTTGCACGTACAGTTTTTCGATGTATTATTTGATAACCGCAGAAATTTAACAAATAATATCTTACAGAGCCTATAGATACACAATTTGAAAGCCAGTTCTGTACTGTACATTCTGCAGGTAGTTTAAAGATGACATCTGCTGCACCAGTGGTAACACATCACACCACTACCCACTCATATATAGCTATAGATTTCCGATTCGGCAGATCTGCACATTTGAGACAATTGAGCATATACTTGTCGAGGCATGCCCTCGCGCGGAAAGCTTGGATTTATCTATGATTTAGTCTTCATTTTAGCTGCTCAATGAGTTATTCGCTGCTACAGGTTTTTGCGTTATGTTCATTCTTTCTTACTTAATGTTCACAGTCCATTGGTGGCGCGACCAGAAAAAAACTGATAACAAAATTTAAAGCCAGGAAAGAAGAAAAAGTTTAGAGTAGAGTAGAAAAGAAAAACCAAAGTCCCGTTTTGAGCAGACAAATTTATACTAAACATATTTATATTGCCTTCTGGTCACAATTATGACTAAGTGAAATGAAATCAGTTTAGGAAAGTATATTGAAATATCTTCATTATTACTTTTTTGTTTCTATCGCAGACCGTGCAATGATTAGTTTGCATTTAATTTTAGCCCAACCACTAGCGGCAACAGTATGAACGGCGTTGAAGGCCAGCGGGCCAAGATTGGCACACTGCGCCGAGCCTTCTGCCTGTTGGCCCTGTTCGATCTGATATTCACCTGCATTCTGTGGCTTTTCTATACTCGCTATCTGAATCTGGATCTAAGCAAAGCCATTGTGGACCAGCTGATCAAATACAAATTTACGTCCTCTGTGTTCGATCTAGTGGTAAGAACGTTTATTGGTTTTCAACTTCTATTTCAAACTAAGTAACTTCAATTTCGCCCGCGGGGAGGCGGGTGCTCGTGTGTACCCAGCTAACTAACTAACTAACTAACGCCAGCCGGAGAGACGCCGGGCGAAATTGAAGTTACTTACTTGTAGTTTGAAATAGAAGTTGAAAAACAATATTAGCTCTTTAGTGCTGTGTTCACTTCTAGCTACTGCTTTGTTACATATTTCATTTTTAATTATGAACCTATCCACCCTAAGCTACCCTCAGCTGCTCAACCCTCCATGATGAACCCTTCTACCCTGAGCTGCTCAACCCTCCATGATGAACCCTTCTACCCTGAGCTGCTCAACCCTTCATGATGAACCCTTCTACCCTGAGCTGCTCAACCCTCCATGATGAACCCTTCTAACCCTGAGCTGCTCAACCCTCCATGATGAACCCTTCTACCCTGAGCTGCTCAACCCTCCACGATGGGCCCTTCTACCCTGAGCTGCTCAACCCTCCACGATGGGCCCTTCTACCCTCAGCTGCTCAACCCTTCATGATGAACCCTTCTAACCCTGAGCTGCTCAACCCTCCATGATGAACCCTTCTACCCTGAGCTGCTCAACCCTCCACGATGGGCCCTTCTACCCTGAGCTGCTCAACCCTTCATGATGAACCCTTCTAACCCTGAGCTGCTCAACCCTCCATGATGAACCCTTCTACCCTGAGCTGCTCAACCCTCCACGATGGGCCCTTCTACCCTGAGCTGCTCAACCCTTCATGATGAACCCTTCTAACCCTGAGCTGCTCAACCCTCCATGATAAACCCTTCTACCCTTAGCTGCTCAACCCTCCATGATGAACCCTTCTACCCTTAGCTTCTCAACCCTCCATGATGAACCCTTCTACCCTGAGCTGCTCAACCCTCCATGATGAACCCTTCTACTCTGAGCTGCTCAACCCTCCATGATGAACCCTTCTACCCTTAGCTGCTCAACCCTCCATGATGAACCCTTCTACCCTGAGCTGCTCAACCCTCCATGATGAACCCTTCTACCCTAAGCTGCTCAACCCTCCATGATGAACCCTTCTACCCTGAGCTGCTCAACCCTCCATGATGAACCCTTCTACCCTGAGCTGCTCAACCCTCCATGATGAACCCTTCTACCCTGAGCTGCTCAACCCTCCATGATGAACCCTTCTACCCTGAGCTGCTCAACCCTCCATGATGAACCCTTCTACCCTGAGCTGCTCAACCCTCCATGATGAACCCTTCTACCCTGAGCTGCTCAACCCTCCATGATGAACCCTTCTACCCTGAGCTGCTCAACCCTCCATGATGAACCCTTCTACCCTGAGCTGCTCAGCCCTCCCTGATGAACCCTTCTACCCTGAGCTGCTCAGCCCTCCATGATGAACCATTGTCCCATAAACTGCTTTAAATCTCCTTTCAGGTGATCTCTTTCGTCCGATTTGTCTTACTAGAAGTGTTTTATGCAGCATTTCGCATCAAAAGCCCCTGGCTGGTTGCTGTAAGTCCGCCGTACTGTTGTCAGATTTTATAATTATTTTATCTTACTAGAATTTCCTGTGCATACTACTTTTGCTGCGTGCACGTAGTATTACGGGTCAATATCATTTCGTTTTTATATACTCACTTACGAGATATAATAAATTTAAAGTATTTAATCACCCGAAATATTTCAGGTCACAACGGCTCTGTCGACTGCGTTTATTATTTGCAAAATCATTTTGTACGATGTAAGGAAATGTTTAGTAATTTTTTTACTGTATTACTTAAGCTCCACTATATACGATTGGTTCATTATTGGTTCATTAAGGCAGTCAATTGTCATCAGCAATTGAACTTTTTCATAGTCAGAGTAAATCCTAGCTTGCTATATCACTGCATACTCAGTAGGGTTTAACGATGCATAATTGAACTGCAGTACACCCACAGTCACGGCGTATTCGACTATCTGCTACCAATTGTAAGCCTAATGCTTGTCTGGCTTGAGACCTTCTTGCTAGACTGCAAAGTCCTGCCTTCGGAGCGTCGGGCGACGGAATTAGACAACGAGCGCTCGCCGCTTCTAGGCAGGCAGTCGGACCGGCTGTTCGATAGCAGGGCCGCTGCTACTGCTGATTTCGTCAACGGCTTGTCGCGGCATTCTTACGTTACTTCGGAGGGCTTTGTGACACCTAATTCGTCGCCAGAGAGTGAGTTGATTAGCCTCTCATCTCATCCTCTCATCTTTATTTTCTTTAATTCCATGACGTGACCAGTCTTTGTAAAAAAACTGCAGACTCGGACAACGAAGATGCGGCACCCAACGGACTAACTCACAATGCCCAATTATCTATTGCCGGCATCAGTCATGACGAGGTGAACCATTTTACCTGTTCAATTCGCAGTTGGGAGAGTTTTTACAATTTTTTTCGAGATCCTGAGATTTAGTAGCCATTCTCTTCCCAGATCCTCAGGTTGAGCACCCATTCTTTTCCCCAGATCCTCAGGTTGAGTAGCCATTCTCTTCCCAAATCCTCAGGTTGAGCAGCCATTCTCTTCCCCAGATCCTCAGGTTGAGCACCCATTCTTGTCCCCAGATCCTCAGGTTGAGTAGCCATTCTCTTCCCAGATCCTCAGGTTGAGTAGCCATTCTCTTCTCAGATCCTCAGGTTGAGTAGCCATTCTCTTCTCAGATCCTCAGGTTGAGTAGCCCTTCTCTTCCCAGATCCTCGGGTTGAGCAACCATTCTTTTCCCCAGATCCTTAGTTTGAGCAGCCATTCTCTTCCCAGATCCTCAGTTTGAGCAGCCATTCTCTTCCCAGATCCTCAGGTTGAGCAGCCATTCTCTTCCCAGATCCTCAGATTGAGCAGCCATTCTCTTCCCAGATCCTCAGGTTGAGCAGCCATTCTCTTCCCAGATCCTCAGGTTGAGTAGCCATTCTCTTCCCAGATCCTCAGGTTGAGTAGCCATTCTCTTCTCAGATCCTCAGGTTGAGTAGCCATTCTCTTCCCAGATCCTCAGGTTGAGTAGCCATTCTCTTCCCAGATCCTCAGGTTGAGTAGCCATTTTTCCCCAGATCCTCAGTTTGAGCAGCCATTCTCTTCCCAGATCCTCAGATTGAGCAGCCATTCTCTTCCCAGATCCTCAGATTGAGCAGCCATTCTCTTCCCAGATCCTCAGGTTGAGCAGCCATTCTCTTCCCAGATCCTCAGGTTGAGCAGCCATTCTCTTCCCAGATCCTCAGATTGAGCAGCCATTCTCTTCCCAGATCCTCAGATTGAGTAGCCATTCTCTTCTCAGATCCTCAGGTTGAGTAGCCATTCTCTTCCCAGATCCTCAGGTTGAGTAGCCATTTTTCCCCAGATCCTCAGTTTGAGCAGCCATTCTCTTCCCAGATCCTCAGATTGAGCAGCCATTCTCTTCCCAGATCCTCAGATTGAGCAGCCATTCTCTTCCCAGATCCTCAGGTTGAGCAGCCATTCTCTTCCCAGATCCTCAGATTGAGCAGCCATTCTCTTCCCAGATCTTCAGGTTGAGCAGCCATTTTTCCCCAGATCCTCAGTTTGAGCAGCCATTCTCTTCCCAAATCCTCAGGTTGACCAGCTATTGTTCCCAGATCTTCATTTCCAATACTGAGCCTGTCGTCCTCTGAATATACTCAGTTAAATTCCAGCCTTGAAATCTTGAAATCCAACCGGGGCAGAAGGTTGTTTTAAGCTTCGCCCCATTGTCTCACGCCCGCCAGCGTCACCGCCTGTCACTGCGGGCTGCCCGCCTAGCCGACGAGGCCTGGCAGTGCATGGATGACCCTGACTGGCGCTGCGTCCTGGACCGGCCTCCAGTCCGCGTTCTGTCGCAGCGCTCCCGCCACCGCTCTTCTGGCAAGGCCTGGCGCCTTGAAACCCCGCTGCCAATGTCTGCGGAGCGAGTGTTCTACGAACTGTGGGATCGAGTCGATCGCCAGGCCGATTGGAATCCCACTGTGCAGTTCTCCAGGGTGGTGGCACGACTGGACGCCGACACGGCCATCGTGCACAATGCTACGGCGGAGGCAGGCGGCGGCCTCATCAAAGCGCGTGACTTTGTCACTTTGTGCGTCCGGCGAACACGCGAAGGCGGCATTCGCTACACTGGTGGAGTCTCCATCGAGACTGGCCTTGTGCCCCGGCGCGAGGGCTACACCAGAGGGGAGAATTATCCCGCCTGCATTGCCTGCCTGCCGACGGGGCCGGACACTTGCAAACTGGTGTGGACTGTCGACTCCGATATTAAGGTGAGGGTTCTGGTGTGATGGGAGAGAATGGGATTTCTAGCGATCGAGAATGGGATCTCTAGCTATCTTGAATGGGATTTCTAGTTATCGAGAATGGGATTTCTAGCTATCGTAAATGGGATTTCTAGTTAACGAGAATGGGATTTCTAGTTATCGAGAATGGGATTTCTAGTTATCGTAAATGGGATTTCTAGTTATCGAGAATGGGATTTCTAGTTATCGAGAATGGGATTTCTAGTTATCGAGAATGGGATTTCTAGCTATCAAGAATAGGATTTCTAGCTATCGTAAATGGGATTTCTAGTTATCGAGCACGGGATTTCTAGCTATCGTAAATGGGATTTCTAGATATCGAGCATGGGATTTCTAGTTATCGAGAATGGATTTCTAGTTATCGAGCACGGGATTTCTAGCTATCGAGCATGGGATTTCTAGCTATCGAGCACGGGATTTCTAGCTATCGAGCATGGGATTTCTATTTATCGAGAATAGGATTTTCTAGCTATCGAGCATGGGATTTCTCGCTATCGAGAATGGGATTTCTAGTTATCGAGAATGGGATTTCTAGTTATCGAGAATGGGATTTTCTAGCTATCGAAAATGTGATTTCTAGTTATCGAGAATGGGATTTTCTAGCTATCGAAAATGTGATTTCTAGTTATCGAGAATGGGATTTTCTAGCTATCAAGAATGTGATTACTAGTTATCGAGAATGGGATTTCTAGTTATCGAGAATGGGATCTCTAGCTATCTTGAATGGGATTTCTAGTTATCGAGAATGGGATTTCTAGCTATCGTAAATGGGATTTCTAGTTAACGAGAATGGGATTTCTAGTTATCGAGAATGGGATTTCTAGTTATCGTAAATGGGATTTCTAGTTATCGAGAATGGGATTTCTAGTTATCGAGAATGGGATTTCTAGTTATCGAGAATGGGATTTCTAGCTATCAAGAATAGGATTTCTAGCTATCGTAAATGGGATTTCTAGTTATCGAGCACGGGATTTCTAGCTATCGTAAATGGGATTTCTAGATATCGAGCATGGGATTTCTAGTTATCGAGAATGGATTTCTAGTTATCGAGCACGGGATTTCTAGCTATCGAGCATGGGATTTCTAGCTATCGAGCACGGGATTTCTAGCTATCGAGCATGGGATTTCTATTTATCGAGAATAGGATTTTCTAGCTATCGAGCATGGGATTTCTCGCTATCGAGAATGGGATTTCTAGTTATCGAGAATGGGATTTCTAGTTATCGAGAATGGGATTTTCTAGCTATCGAAAATGTGATTTCTAGTTATCGAGAATGGGATTTTCTAGCTATCGAAAATGTGATTTCTAGTTATCGAGAATGGGATTTTCTAGCTATCAAGAATGTGATTACTAGTTATCGAGAATGGGATTTCTAGTTATCGAGAATGGGATTTCTAGTTATCGAGAATGGGATTTCTAGTTATCGAGAATGGGATTTCTAGCTATCAAGAATGGGATTTCTAGCTATCGTAAATGGGATTTCTAGTTATCGAGAATGGGATTTCTAGTTATCGAGAATGGGATTTCTAGTTATCGAGAATGGGATTTCTAGTTATCGAGAATGGGATTTCTAGCTATCGTAAATGGGATTTCTAGTTAACGAGAATGGGATTTCTAGTTATCGAGAATGGGATTTCTAGTTATCGAGAATGGGATTTCTAGTTATCGAGAATGGGATTTCTAGTTATCGAGAATGGGATTTCTAGTTATCGAGAATGGGATTTCTAGTTATCGAAAATGGGATTTTCTAGCTATCAAGAATGTGATTTCTAGTTATCGAGAATGGGATTTCTAGTTATCGAGAATGGGATTTCTAGTTATCGAGAATGGGATTTCTAGCTATCGTAAATGGGATTTCTAGTTAACGAGAATGGGATTTCTAGTTATCGAGAATGGGATTTCTAGTTATCGAGAAAGGGATTTTTAGTTATCGAGAATGGGATTTCTAGTTATCGAAAATGGGATTTCTAGTTATCGAGAATGGGATTTCTAGTTATCGAGAATGGATTTCTAGTTATCGAGCACGGGATTTCTAGCTATCGTAAATGGGATTTCTAGTTATCGAGAATGGGATTTCTAGTTATCGAGAATGGGATTTCTAGCTATCGAGAATGGGATTTCTAGCTATCGAGAATGGGATTTCTAGCTATCGAGCATGGGATTTCTAGCTATCAAGAATGTGATTTCTAGTTATCGAGAATGGGATTTCTAGCTATCAAGAATGTGATTTCTAGTTATCGAGAATGGGATTTCTAGCTATCGTGAATGGGATTTCTAGTTATCGAGAAAGGGATTTTTAGTTATCGAGAATGGGATTTCTAGTTATCGAAAATGGGATTTCTAGTTATCGAGAATGGGATTTCTAGTTATCGAGAATGGATTTCTAGTTATCGAGCACGGGATTTCTAGCTATCGTAAATGGGATTTCTAGTTATCGAGAATGGGATTTCTAGTTATCGAGAATGGGATTTCTAGTTATCGAGAAAGGGATTTTTAGTTATCGAGAATGGG
Source organism: Macrostomum hystrix (assembly GCA_950097015.1). Classification (NCBI taxonomy): domain Eukaryota; kingdom Metazoa; phylum Platyhelminthes; family Macrostomidae; genus Macrostomum; species Macrostomum hystrix. Next base: position 56,339 of record CATNEN010000012.1, read on the forward strand.
ATTTCTAGTTATCGAAAATGGGATTTCTAGTTATCGAGAATGGGATTTCTAGTTATCGAGAATGGGATTTCTAGCTATCGAGAATGGGATTTCTAGCTATCGAGAATGGGATTTCTAGCTATCGAGCATGGGATTTCTAGCTATCAAGAATGTGATTTCTAGTTATCGAGAATGGGATTTCTAGCTATCAAGAATGTGATTTCTAGCTATCAAGAATGTGATTTCTAGTTATCGAGAATGGGATTTCTAGCTATCAAGAATGGGATTTCTAGCTATCAAGAATGTGATTTCTAGCTATCAAGAATGGGATTTCTAGCTATCAAGAATGGGATTTCTAGCTATCGTGAATGGGGGTTTTTCATCCTGCTTTATGGTGCATTGACCTCCTTAAACTGGAATCCAACTTCCGTTTGTCATCCCGCAGGGCTGGGTGCCAACCCGGGTCATTGACCAGGCCATGACCAGCGTCATGAGCCAGCTGGGCGCCAGCTTGCAGCTTCACGTGAGTCGCATTAGCGCGATAAAAGAGCCGCTAAGTAATTCTAGCCAGCCCATGGTGTGAACCATTGTGTTTCCCAGCTAATCTGCTGTCTTTCTCCAACACTTGTAAAATCAATTCTTTTTACAAAAGAGTTAAAAAACAAAATCAAAGTTTATGTAAATTTTACACGAGTAAGATGTGTCAATATTATGCAACACCTGTGAGCCTCATTTTATGTTATGAAATCATATTTTATAATGTCAAAAGCGTATTTACCTGAATGAGATTTGTCTTCAATTTTTAATACCTTCAACGTCATTTATTTTGTTCTGACGTAAATGTTTCGATTCTTACACAATAGCCAGTGATTATCGTTAATGAATCCATATTTTAAGCGACTACATATTTTATTAACCTAGTAGGCGTATCGTATTATATTCCTGAATTTTGTAGAACTTTGTTTATAACTGTACTCTTTTATTCAGAATTTTACTATTTACGTAAATAATATATGACGTTTTTTACAGTAAGAGCAGACAATTAGAATAACAATAGATTAATTATTAAACAAGCAATTTCTCTATTTAAATTATTCTCCGGATCTGTCTAATGCGATTTCTTGCTGGCTTTCACAATTATGCGAGATGTAAATAGATTAACTGACAAATTCACTTTGCGTAGTGCGCAAATTTTCTATTGATATTTTTTTAATTAATTTTTACTGTTTTTTGAATTTTGTTCTTGTCTTTATGTAGTTATAGTTTGTTACAATAACGAAAATATTCGTTTCAGCGGATCCCGCTAAGATCAGATTTACTTTTCACACTAACAGACCAATCAGAATTGATCGAGCTATGAGTCCTCAATAATAACCTACTTCAGACTGTAGACTGACTAGCCAATCAGAGCGAACCAAGCTTAGACTGTAGACTGACTAGCCAATCATAGCGAACTAGGCTTAGACTGTAGACTGACTAGCCAATCATAGCGAACCAAGCTTAGACTGTAGACTGACTAGCCAATCATAGCGAACCAAGCTTAGATTGTAGACTGACTAGCCAATCATAGCGAACTAAGCTTAGATTGTAGACTGACTAGCCAATCATAGCGAACTAAGCTTAGATTGTAGACTGACTAGCCAATCATAGCGAACTAAGCTTAGATTGTAGACTGACTAGCCAATCATAGCGAACTAAGCTTAGATTGTAGACTGACTAGCCAATCATAGCGAACTAAGCTTAGATTGTAGACTGACTAGCCAATCATAGCGAACTAAGCTTAGATTGTAGACTGACTAGCCAATCATAGCGAACTAAGCTTAGATTGTAGACTGACTAGCCAAACATAGCGAACTAAGCTTAGATTGTAGACTGACTTGCAAATCATAGCGAAGCAAGCTTAGATTTTAGACTGACTAACAAATCATAGCGAACCTAGCTCACATCGCAGATTAAGTAATTAAAAACTGTGATGTTCTAAAACAGTTTTATCAGTTTACTGAACAGCTACAGTTTAAATGAGTTTAGCTATTTTTTATCGCTACGCTGTATCGATAGAAGCTCATTGGATAATGGCGAAACATGATAAACAATTATCTACGAGCTACATGCACTGACTAGAGCATGGCAGCTCACACTTAAGCAATAGTCTACTCCACCTCTTGTCCTATTTGCATGTCTCCAGACCCACAGACCTCTGGCTATGGGTCAGGGTCAGTTCCCAGGGTGCCAGGGTCAGTTTTCCTGCAGAAATTTTCTAAGCGCAGCTAAAGCTGCAGCAATGCCCGCATCTGTGCACACCGACACGGTTGGGGAGTCGCCAGCGACCTAATCCCCACACTCTGAATCCCAGCGGACTTGGTCCACAGTCCCCCCCCCCGCAGTCGGATAATTGGCATAAAGTGCCTCGCCCAATGCTGGGTAGTGCTGGCCTGACGCCTGGCTCACAGTTGGATAAAAATAGGAATGCGAGAAGTGTCGGCCTGGCTTAAATTAACTGCCCGCGTGGAACAAGAATTTCACTCGGAAGGAGAAAGACACAGCCGGGCCTGACTTGCCGTGTTCCCGATTGATAATTGGAGACGAATGAAGGCTCGCGCGCATATAGATGCAGATTTTGTGTATTGTCGGGTCATTGCCGCTTTTGATACGTTGGTGCAACAATGGAACTGCAGGCATTACGCATTTGCGAGGATTGGATTTACAACAGCTGGGGAAATGCAAAGAACTATGTGCATTATTGTGTGCGGCTTTCATATTAATACACTATAGCTGTTCAAGCGTCTGAACCATCAAACAAGTTGCGCGTGCGACTTTAGATCTGACGGTGTTCAGTGCGTCTGTTAATTATAACTGTTTTCAGTGCGTCTGTTGGGAGTGTGACGGTGTTCAGTGCGTCTGTTGTGAGAGTGACGGTGTTCAGTGCGTCTGTTGGGAGTGTGACGGAGTTCAGTGCGTCTGTTGGGAGTGTGACGGTGTTCAGTGGTCTGTTGGGAGTGTGACGGTGTTCAGTGGTCTGTTGGGAGTGTGACTGTGTTCAGTGTTTCTGCGGGAGTGTGACGGTGTTCAGTGTTTCTGCGGGAGTGTGACGGTGTTCAGTGCTTCTGCTGTGAGTGTGACGGTGTTCAGTGCGTCTGTTGGGAGTGTGACGGTGTTCAGTGCGTCTGTTGGGAGTGTGACGGTGTTCAGTGAGTCTGCGTGGAGTGTGACGGTGTTCAGTGAGTCTGCGTGGAGTGTGACGGTGTTCAGTGAGTCTGCGTGGAGTGTGACGGTGTTCAGTGCGTCTGTTGGGAGTGTGACGGTGTTCAGTGAGTCTGTTGTGAGTGTGACGGTGTTCAGTGCGTCTGTTGGGAGTGTGACGGTGTTCAGTGCGTCTGTTGGGAGTGTGACGGTGTTCAGTGAGTCTGTTGTGAGTGTGACGGTGTTCAGTGCGTCTGTTGGGAGTGTGACGGTGTTCAGTGAGTCTGCGTGGAGTGTGACGGTGTTCAGTGCGTCTGCTGTGAGTGTGACGGTGTTCAGTGCGTCTGCTGCGAGTGTGACGGTGTTCATTGCGTCTGTTGGGAGTGTGACGGTGTTCCGTGATTCTGTGCAGTGCTGGCGTGGTTTTTTCACTGCTGATAGCAGTGAAAAAAGTTTCAGCCTAGATGCGGGGCAGATGCGTGCTTCAATTTGATAATTGCGATAGCAGCTAGCAGGAGATGGGCAGCCCTGTTTAACTGGGAAAAGTGGAAATGCGCACAATTTCAGGTTCAACGATGCGGTAGATTAGCTGGAAATCCTTCAAGGCCTATGATTTTTTGACATTTCAGAGGGTCTACGCTCGTACCTAACCATGGTTTGCATCGCTGCCTGCGTAGAAGTCCGACCTTGACCGACTTAACAACTGGGCAAAAGGCGCATTTTCAGTTTCATACCTTGCGGCTCTATTTACCTATTTTTTTCAGACAAGAATAAGCTGACAGCTGACCTACTCGACATTCTAACAACTGCGAGACACTAGCTCGTACACTGTCTTTTCTAGACGGCAGCTAGACCTGGAGGTTTGCACCCTAGCAGAATGGCGCAGCCAAGGCTTCATTAACTTGCGACCAGCTAAAAACACATTTAGAGCCGCTGAGCTTATCGACTGGATTTGCTATATCGCCAGGCTTGGAGACGATATGGGAGATTTCGTCTGCGGCCCAGTAAATCACTCAGCTCGCTACCCTGCTAGATGTAAGTGCTCGTAAATGCTTGCTCCTGGATATTCTGCACCAGCCATCGCACTCCACCCAGCTGTAGTGAGAGCGAGAGAAGTACTACAGTCCAGGGTAGGACAGAGATTTGCGATTTATTGCTCGAAGCCTATAATAATAAATCCCACAGCGAGCTGCGCAAGAGAAGAAAAGAGAGAGGGGAATTATCGGGCGGGTGTCGCTGGTGTTTTAACAGGGAGCCGGCTAACCACTAATCCCAGCTTGCTCAACTGCTAATCTTAATCGATGCTAGCGCTGAGGGGTGCGGATATACATTTATCTGACACCTCGGCACCACCAACGACCACGCCGATCAGGCATCTCCTCACACACAACCTACCGACAACTCCATCTTATCCTCTGCTACCACTTATCACATCTCTTCCTGTCACATCTCTTCCTGTCTTCATCCTTCCCTAGATTTTTCTAGGCAAGCCTCTTTCTACCCTCACCAATCTTCCCTCCTCCTCTTTCTACCCTGACCAATCTTCCCTCCTCCTCTTTCTACCCTGACCAATCTTCCCTCCTCCTCTTTCTACCCTGACCAATCTTCCCTCCTCCTCTTTCTACCCTGACCAATCTTTCCTCCTCCTCTTTCTACCCTGACCAATCTTCCCTCCTCCTCTTTCTACCCTGACCAATCTTCCCTCCTCCTCTTTCTACCCTGACCAATCTTCCCTCCTCCTCTTTCTACCCTGACCAATCTTTCCCCCTCCTCTTTCTACCCTCACCAATCTTCCCTCCTCCTCTTTCTACCCTGACCAATCGATAAGTGCAAAAATGACGATAAAAAATTCTGATTACAATCGAAAAACTGTCTCTGGTGTGGGACTGTCTGGTGTGGAACTGTCTGGTGTGGGACTGTCTGGTGTGGGACTGTCTGGTGTGGGACTGTCTGGTGTGGGACTGTCTCTTTCTACCCTGACCAATCTTCCCTCCTCCTCTTTCTACCCTGACCAATCTTCCCTCCTCCTCTTTCTACCCTGACCAATCTTTCCTCCTCCTCTTTCTACCCTGACCAATATTCCCTCCTCCTCTTTCTACCCTGACCAATCTTCCCTCCTCCTCTTTCTACCCTGACCAATCTTCCCTCCTCCTCTTTCTACCCTGACCAATCTTTCCTCCTCCTCTTTCTACCCTGACCAATCTTCCCTCCTCCTCTTTCTACCCTGACCAATCTTTCCCCCTCCTCTTTCTACCCTCACCAATCTTCCCTCCTCCTCTTTCTACCCTGACCAATCGATAAGTGCAAAAATGACGATAAAAAATTCTGATTACAATCGAAAAACTGTCTCTGGTGTGGGACTGTCTGGTGTGGAACTGTCTGGTGTGGGACTGTCTGGTGTGGGACTGTCTGGTGTGGAACTGTCTGGTGTGGGACTGTCTGGTGTGGGACTGTCTGGTGTGGGACTGTCTGGTGTGGGACTGTCTGGTGTGGGACTGTCTGGTGTGGGACTGTCTGGTGTGGGACTGTCTGGTGTGGGACACTCCCTTGTGTGTCACTGAGTGAGTGTCCTGAGTCCACTGAGTGAGTGTCCTGAGTCCACTGAGTGAGTGTCCTGAGTCCACTGAGTGAGTGTCCTGAGTCCACTGAGTGAGTGGCCTGAGTCCACTGAGTGAGTGGCCTGAGTCCACTGAGTGAGTGGCCTGAGTCCACTGAGTGAGTGTCCTGAGTCCACTGAGTGAGTGTCCTGAGTCCACTAAGTGAGTGTCCTGAGTCCACTGAGTGAGTGTCCTGAGTCCACTGTTCTCATTAAACCTTCCCAGACGATCTCACAGTGGCGCTGCAATTTTGTTTTCTTAGTCGCCTCGGTTGGCTGCCTGCAATGCGAAAAGTCCCCGTGACAGCGGACTCCAGGGTCAGGCGCAGGCGTTGTCAGAGTCGACACTCTGTGGTGTGAGCAACCCGTGGGATATTTCGTAATCCCCCATAGGGTTTTTCGGATACCCCCAGCCCCACCACATCTCGGGATTAACTCGCAGTCAGTCAGGCAGGAATTGAAGCAGCCGGGATTCTTCGACTTGCTCGGCTTTTGGTCCTACTCGCTCATTAAAATATTCATCAGCGATTCTCCCACAGGATTCTCCCAGAACTCTCTGCTCCCTCGCACTCGCATTCCCTTTGGCCCATCAAAGCCTGCCGAGGCCTCCGCTCTGGTCGCTTCGTCAAGCTTTGATTTTCTGCCGGGGCGCGTCGAGCTCTGGAGACGCCTTGTCAGTTCCATTAGCGGCTGCCGCGGCCGGCTGGGAGGGGCTCTCACTCTAACCCTGGCCATCAGAGAGCAGAGAGCAGCGCTAGCTAGTAGGGAGTGATGACCCAGACTGCAGTATTCGTTAAGTCATTCGAGATGCAATGACCCAGCCAATATGACCATCTGATATTGATTGCGATGTTCTTAAATATCATCAGATCGTATGAGCCTTCAATTGCCCAGTTTCTAGGACATCATCAGATCGTATGAGCCTTAAATGACTCTCTTTCTAGGAAACCATAAGATCGTATGAGCTTTCAATTACCCCGTTTCTTGGAAATTATCAGATCCTATGAGTCTTTTATGATTCGGTTTCTTGGAAATCATCAGATCGTATGAGCCTTCAATTACCCCGTTTCTAGGAAACCATAAAATCATATGAGCCTTCCATTAAACAGTTTCTTGGAAATCATCAGATCGTATAAGCCTTAAATGACTCTGTTTCTAGGAAATTATCAGGTAGTATGAGTCTTTAGTTACCCAGTTTCTAGGAAATCATCAGATCGTATGAGCCTTCAATTAACCAGTTTCTAGGAAATCATCAGATCGTATGAGCCTTCAATTAACCAGTTTCTAGGAAATCGTAAGATCGTATGAGCCTTCAATTGACCCGTTTCTAGGAAATCATCAGATCGTATGAGCCTTCAATTACCCAGTTTCTAGGATATAATTAGGTACTTTGTGACTGAATACAATAGCGTGTCTATACATAGATTATAACAGTTGCCATGCCAGTTGAGTACACTGGGCAATGCTTGAGGCGCGAAAGTTAGCGCGAACCTAGGTCCTTACTCTCTAGACGAGTTTCCATAATACCCACGACCTCAATTTTGCACACTTTCGCCGCGTGCGCCTAATCGAGTTTTTGCTTAGTTTAGTAAGTAGCAATGTCATCATCGACTCCTTCCCTCACTCTCTTTCTACCCTGCTTTACTTTTCTTCCATTACTTTCAAGGCACCACCAACCCCACAGCTATCGGCCCTTAGCTTGGCATGGTTGAAATCAGGCAGCGATGTATCTGCTGAAGATGCTGGGCCAAGGCAAGGGGCAGGAGTGGCTTCAGAACTGACTAGAAATAATTGCCTATGACTCCCCTGCCTTACAATCCGGCGCCTTCGAGGACGTGCTCAAAGTCATTTGCACTCAGGGCGCGGGTTTCAATCTAATTGTTGGTCTGGCTAATCTTGTATGAAAGCCTGGTGTCGAAATATGCTGGCCTTTGTGAGATTATACTGCTCCTAATTAGATACATTTTCATACACAGTCTTGTCTAACATGTTCAGTTACTCTCTTGTCTAACATGTTCAGTTACACATTCTTGTCTAACAGGTTGTGTTATACAGTATTGTCTAACAGGTTCAGTTACACAGTCTTGTCTAACACGTTGTCTTACACAGCCTTGTCTAACAGGTTCAGTTACACAGTCTTGTCTAACACGTTGTCTTACACAGCCTTGTCTAACAGGTTCAGTTACACAGTCTTGTCTAACAGGTTCAGTTACACAGCCTTGTCTAACAGGTTCAGTTACACAGCCTTGTCTAACAGGTTCAGTTACACAGCCTTGTCTAACAGGTTCAGTTACACAGCCTTGTCTAACAGGTTCAGTTACACAGCCTTGTCTAACAGGTTCAGTTACACAGCCTTGTCTAACAGGTTCAGTTACACAGCCTTGTCTAACAGGTTCAGTTACACAGCCTTGTCTAACAGGTTCAGTTACACAGCCTTGTCTAACAGGTTCAGTTACACAGTCTTGTCTAACAGGTTCAGTTACACAGTCTTGTCTAACACGTTGTCTTACACAGCCTTGTCTAACAGGTTCAGTTACACAGTCTTGTCTAACACGTTGTCTTACACAGCCTTGTCTAACAGGTTCAGTTACACAGTCTTGTCTAACAGGTTCAGTTACACAGCCTTGTCTAACAGGTTCAGTTACACAGCCTTGTCTAACAGGTTCAGTTACACAGCCTTGTCTAACAGGTTCAGTTACACAGTCTTGTCTAACAGGTTCAGTTACACAGCCTTGTCTAACAGGTTCAGTTACACAGTCTTGTCTAACAGGTTCAGTTACACAGCCTTGTCTAACAGGTTCAGTTACACAGTCTTGTCTAACAGGTTCAGTTACACAGCCTTGTCTAACAGGTTCAGTTACACAGCCTTGTCTAACAGGTTCAGTTACACAGCCTTGTCTAACAGGTTCAGTTACACAGTCTTGTCTAACAGGTTCAGTTACACAGTCTTGTCTAACAGGTTCAGTTACACAGTCTTGTCTAACAGGTTCAGTTACACAGTCTTGTCTAACAGGTTCAGTTACACAGTCTTGTCTAAAAGGTTCAGTTACACAGCCTTGTCTAACAGGTTCAGTTACACAGCCTTGTCTAACAGGTTCAGTTACACAGCCTTGTCTAACAGGTTCAGTTACACAGTCTTGTCAAACAGGTTCAGTTACACAGTCTTGTCTAACAGGTTCAGTTACACAGTCTTGTCTAACAGGTTCAGTTACACAGTCTTGTCTAACACGTTGTCTTACACAGCCTTGTCTAACAGGTTCAGTTACACAGTCTTGTCTAACAGGTTCAGTTACACAGCCTTGTCTAACAGGTTCAGTTACACAGCCTTGTCTAACAGGTTCAGTTACACAGCCTTGTCTAACAGGTTCAGTTACACAGCCTTGTCTAACAGGTTCAGTTACACAGTCTTGTCTAACAGGTTCAGTTACACAGTCTTGTCTAACAGGTTCAGTTACACAGTCTTGTCTAACAGGTTCAGTTACACAGTCTTGTCTAACAGGTTCAGTTACACAGTCTTGTCTAAAAGGTTCAGTTACACAGCCTTGTCTAACAGGTTCAGTTACACAGACTTGTCTAACAGGTTCAGTTACACAGTCTTGTCTAACAGGTTCAGTTACACAGCCTTGTCTAAAAGGTTCAGTTACACAGCCTTGTCTAACAGGTTCAGTTACACAATCTTGTCTAACAGGTTCAGTTACACAGCCTTGTCTAAAAGGTTCAGTTACACAGCCTTGTCTAACAGGTTCAGTTACACAGTCTTGTCTAACATTGTTTTTGAGCTGTTACCATTCTGCATCGGCGGCTTTGGCTGACGAAAAGGTCAACTTCATGAGGATAAAAAGTGTTTCTTGAACACTCTTTATTAAGGAATCGAAGGAGATGAAGTATCCCCGAGCGCCGATCCCATCCGAAGCCTGGAGAAACGTGAAATGCCACAGGGGGCGGCCGTTGGTAAGGCCGAAATCCATTTGCGCATTAAGTTTGTCTCGGCTGGCTGTGTGTTGTGAGGAATATTTACATTGCCAAGGCGTTGCCTTTGGCTCAGTTTGGCAGCTGGAGGAACAGCGCCAGGAAGAGGAGAGACTGAGCCGCAGCAACTGAAATCGCTGCTTTTGGGATTAAAGAGGCCGTTTGCCTTTTTGCTTCTCTACCTCCCAACCTCTCCCTCCCTCTCTCTCCCGCTTTTCTGGCCAAGATAAAAATGTTTGACCCACCCGAGTTGCATTTGGATTTATTTAGACTTTTATTTTTCGAAGCTTAAACAGCCTTGTTAGCAAAGGAATGTTGCTTTTCAATTGGGCAGCTGAAAGAAGAGAGATTGGTTGAGATTGATACGGATAAGCTGGTCTAAGTTATTTGGATTAATAGGGAAAGTTTGAGATATATTAGAATACAGAAGGAGATAAGGATGAGAGCGATTGGAATAAATAGAGAGATAAGGGTGAGATAGGTTAGAATGAAGAGAGATAAGGGTGAGATAGGTTAGAATGAAGAGAGATAAGGGTGAGATAAGTAAGAATAAAGGGAGATAAGGGTGAGATAGGTTGGAATGAAGAGAGATAAGGGTGAGATAAGTAAGAATAAAGGGAGATAAGGGTGAGATAGGTTAGAATGAAGAGAGATAAGGGTGAGATAGGTTAGAATGAAGAGAGATAAGGGTGAGATAGGTTGGAATGAAGAGAGATAAGGGTGAGATAGGTTAGAATGAAGAGAGATAAGGGTGAGATAGGTTGGAATGAAGAGAGATAAGGGTGAGATAGGTTAGAATGAAGAGAGATAAGGGTGAGATAGGTTAGAATGAAGAGAGATAAGGGTGAGATAGGTTAGAATGAAGAGAGATAAGGGTGAGATAGGTTAGAATGAAGAGAGATAAGGGTGAGATAGGTTAGAATGAAGAGAGATAAGGGTGAGATAGGTTAGAATGAAGAGAGATAAGGGTAAGATAAGTAAGAATAAATGGAGATAAGGGTGAGATAGGTTAGAATGAAGAGAGATAAGGGTGAGATAGGTTAGAATGAAGAGAGATAAGGGTGAGATAGGTTAGAATGAAGAGAGATAAGGGTGAGATAGGTTAGAATGAAGAGAGATAAGGGTGAGATAGGTAAGAATAAAGAGAGATAAGGGTGAGATAGATTAGAATAAAGAGAGAGATAAGGGTGAGATAGATTAGAATGAAGAGAGAGATAGGGATGAGATAGATTAGAGGAAAGATCTAATAAGAATGAGATAGATTAGAATAGAGAGAGAGATAAAGGCGAGATAAAAGGTGAGGCAATAAATATTAGTCTCATATTGCTTATATTTATGCTCAAAATATTTCAAAATGAAACAAGAAGAATTGTCTGTAGGCAGCAGTAGCAGCATAGGGGCATATTTCCAGAGCTCTCATTGGCTGCAGAGACGGCAGCAGGAAGCTCACCCATTGGCCAGTTCAGAAAGTTAATCTTAGCTCGCCCGAATGCACAAATCTGCCTCTACTTCACCATCACCAAATGTACCTGGTGAACGCTGGCCTGACTTCGCACGTCAGTTAAAACGTCAGCTTTCGTTTCTTGGCCATAGACTAAAGAGAATAGTTTAGCTGCTCACTGCTTGGAGTGCTGTCGCATTGTGCATCTACAGAGAGGTTTTTTATCGAAACTGGAGTTGCTATGCATTCGGTTAAGAGTTGGTGAGCTAATGTTGATTATGAGAACTGTTTCTAACGTCATAAATTTGTATTAGCTCCGCCTAAATTAGGATTGTATCGTAGTGAATGCACTTTTCAATCATTCAATTGTGTCTAGTTTGCCCCAATCTGTCTGCCTTGATTAATTAAAATGATGGAATCCATGGCAAAGTGCGCATTGAGTTAGCTGCAGGCTTCTCACCTTTCCATTTTAATTGCTGTAGAGCTGCGAAAATTTACGAGAGGGTGAAAATAAATATCTCCCATCTCACTGTCTCCCATCTCACTGTCTCCCATCTCACTGTCTCCCATCTCACTGTCTCCCATCTCACTGTCTCCCATCTCACTGTCTCCCATCTCACTGTCTCCCATCTCACTGTCTCCCATCTCACTGTCTCCCATCTCACTGTCTCCCATCTCACTGTCTCCCATCTCACTGTCTCCCATCTCACTGTCTCCCATCTCACTGTCTCCCATCTCACTGTCTCCCATCTCACTGTCTCCCATCTCACTGTCTCCCATCTCACTGTCTCCCATCTCACTGTCTCCCATCTCACTGTCTCCCATCTCACTGTCTCCCATCTCACTGTCTCCCATCTCACTGTCTCCCATCTCACTGTCTCCCATCTCACTGTCTCCCATCTCACTGTCTCCCATCTCACTGTCTCCCATCTCACTGTCTCCCATCTCACTGTCTCCCATCTCACTGTCTCCCATCTCACTGTCTCCCATCTCACTGTCTCCCATCTCACTGTCTCCCATCTCACTGTCTCCCATCTCACTGTCTCCCATCTCACTGTCTCCCATCTCACTGTCTCCCATCTCACTGTCTCCCATCTCACTGTCTCCCATCTCACTGTCTCCCATCTCACTGTCTCCCATCTCACTGTCTCCCATCTCACTGTCTCCCATCTCAGCAGTTCTAATCGCTCCCTGTTAAAATTTCCTTAAATATTGCCTGCAATAAACTTATATTGCACCTCTATTACAATACATTTAGCAATCTATATATTATTAGATGTACTCATGCGCAAACTGCATGACTCAAGTATTCCATTATTCATTCTTCTACTCTCTATTCTCACCTCTCTCTTTTTGTCAGCAAGGAAACTTGCTAGCACTGCTGCCGGCCCACAATGGGCTCAGCCTAACCCGCCGTAGTAATTCAGTCTGCGCCATAAATTAAAATTCAGGGTATAAGCTTGCTGCTGAAGATATTCATCGATCAAGAATAGTGGGTGATGGGGAAGAGAATACACCGGGCGATCAAATAAGGAGCCATGGGCGAGGGGAGAGGATAGGGAGAGTGGCCATAGACACTTGACTTTTCCTCCATCGTCGAGGTCCGGCGTCGAAGCGACTCACGGAATTCGAAACAATCACAAAATCACCCTAGAATAGGAGGAATCCCAATTTGAAAGTCGTTGATCCTAGCAACTGGAAACTGGTCCTGAGTAACGGATTCATTATTTTGTGCTTAGTCCGCGAGCCCCTGTCAATCATCGCGACAATCTATCACCCTCCCCAGTGCTGGTGCGTGACTCGCTATCTTCAGCTGAAGAAGAAACATTGTGTGGATGGCGAGTCGATTTAATCGAGTAAATAAGAACTGGTCCAAGGTCATTGTTGGCAAAACCATTTTTTGCTGACTGTGTGTCTCGGCCTGCTCTGTTCCTCTCCTCCGGTCTCTGTGACGGATTGCAGGCATCATGCAGTTTTTTTGCACCTGGAAATTTTGCGTGATAAAGCTTTAAAAATTTTTTTCGCTCGGCTTGGCAGCTCTCAAATTCTGCTCACTTCTCAACTTATTTAGCGCCTCTAGGTCATCGTCAATTCATTCTTTCTGAACGGATGAGAGAGACTGGATGAATGGGGAAGCGGTGTTCCACGCTTCACTGCCAGATACCAGCAATATGAGCTTCCATGAGCTCTCTCTCTATCTGTCTGTCTCTCTTCAAATTGGGAAATGCTAGAAATTAGGATGAAACTGATACTGTAGAGCTTGCGGTGGAGCTCATGGTGTGTGCGGTATTGGACGGCTTGTGGCAAAGTGGGCTTGAAACTGCTCAACTTTGAAAAGCACTGGCACTAGCACGGCATTGTAAAAGTAGAACGGCGTTGAGAACCATCCCATGGTGGCCTAGGGCTGGCTTATTTTTAGCTATCTTTCGAGGGACAATGGAGAACCATTGTGAATCATTAAATATATTTACTGCTTCTGCTAATTGCTAACACCAATTGTACGATTGGAAAATTGGAGTTCAGTCATACTAGATTTCAGTCATACTAGAGTTCAGTCATACTAGAGTTCAGTCATACAAGAGTTCAGTCATACTAGATTTCAGTCATACAAGAGTTCAGTCTTACTAGAGTTCAGTCATACTAGAGTTCAGTCATACTAGATTTCAGTCATACAAGAGTTCAGTCTTACTAGAGTTCAGTCATACTAGAGTTCAGTCATACTAGAGTTCAGTCATACTAGAGTTCAGTCATACTAGAGTTCAGTCATACTAGAGTTCAGTCATGCTGGAGTTCAGTCATACTAGAAGAGTTCAGTCATACTAGAAGAGTTCAGTCATACTAGAGTTCAGTCATGCTAGAGTTCAGTCATACTAGAGTTCAGTCATACTAGAGTTCAGTCATACTAGAGTTCAGTCATACTAGAGTTCAGTCATACTAGAGTTCAGTCATGCTGGAGTTCAGTCATACTAGAAGAGTTCAGTCATACTAGAGTTCAGTCATACTGGAGTTCAGTCATACTAGAGTTCAGTCATACTGGAGTTCAGTCATACTAGAGTTCAGTCATACTAGAAGAGTTCAGTCATACTAGAGCTCAGTCATACTAGAGCTCAGTCATACTTGAGTTCAATCATACTAGAGTTCAGTCATACTAGAGTTCAGTCATACTTGAGTTCAGTCATACTAGAGTTCAGTCATACTAGAGTTCAGTCATACTAGAGTTCAGTCATACTAGAAGAGTTCAGTCATACTAGAAGAGTTCAGTCATACTAGAGCTCAGTCATACTAGAGCTCAGTCATACTTGAGTTCAATCATACTAGAGTTCAGTCATACTAGAGTTCAGTCATACTAGAGTTCAGTCATACTAGAGTTCAGTCATACTAGAGTTCAGTCATACTAGAGTTCAGTCATACTAGAGTTCAGTCATACTAGAGTTCAGTCATACTAGAAGAGTTCAGTCATACTAGAAGAGTTCAGTCATACTAGAAGAGTTCAGTCATACTAGAGCTCAGTCATACTAGAGTTCAGTCATACTTGAGTTCAATCATACTAGAGTTCAGTCATACTAGAGTTCAGTCATACTAGAGTTCAGTCATACTAGAGTTCAGTCATACTAGAGTTCAGTCATACTAGAGTTCAGTCATGCTGGAGTTCAGTCATACTAGAAGAGTTCAGTCATACTAGAAGAGTTCAGTCATACTAGAGTTCAGTCATACTAGAGTTCAGTCATACTAGAGTTCAGTCATACTAGAGTTCAGTCATACTAGAGTTCAGTCATGCTGGAGTTCAGTCATACTAGAGTTCAGTCATACTAGAGTTCAGTCATACTTGAGTTCAGTCATGCTAGAGTTCAGTCATACTAGAGTTCAGTCATACTTGAGTTCAGTCATGCTAGAGTTCAGTCATACTGGAGTTCAGTCATACTAGAGTTCAGTCATGCTGGAGTTCAGTCATACTAGAGTTCAGTCATACTGGAGTTCAGTCATACTAGAGTTCAGTCATACTAGAGTTCAGTCATACTAGAGTTCAGTCATGCTGGAGTTCAGTCATACTAGAGTTCAGTCATACTGGAGTTCAGTCATACTAGAGTTCAGTCATACTAGAGTTCAGTCATGCTGGAGTTCAGTCATACTAGAGTTCAGTCATACTGGAGTTCAGTCATACTAGAGTTCAGTCATACTAGATTTCAGTCATACTAGAGTTCAGTCATACTGGAGTTCAGTCATGCTGGAGTTCAATTGACACAGCTCCTTAACTGTTTCACTGTTTGCACTTTCTGAAAGGAAAATGCGTCAATTTTAAGTAGTCCAGAATAGAAACATGGACTCTGGATTACTGATCTTCAAGCGAAGAAAAATCGACCGAACAAAAAAGCACTTTACCACCTGCCGAGGTGTCAGATGAGTGAGTGACTGACGAGTATTGAGCTTTGCATCTTAGCTGTCGTTGAGTAGATTGGTGGGATTTTGCAAAGAATATAGGATGGGGTACAACAGTACAAGAGTAGACCGGACTTCTGTTGCGAGGTAATTTAAGGAAAGCAGATAAAGAGATTAGACTGACGAAGGGACGTGAAATTGAAAGATTCATCGAAAAAAGGTAGGCTGTTTGTTTCAAGATTTCTCTCACCTTTGGATTTTCTGTTTTTTTTCGTTGGTTGGTTGGTTGGTTGGTTGGTTGGTTGGTTGGTTGGTTGGTTGGCTGGTTGGTTGGTTGGCTGGTTGGTTGGTTGGTTGGTTGGTTGGTTGGCTGGTTGGTTGGTTGGCTGGTTGGTTGGTTGGTTGGTTGGTTGGTTGGTTGGTTGGCTGGTTGGTTGGTTGGTTGGTTGGTTGGTTGGTTGGTTGGCTGGTTGGTTGGTTGGTTGGTTGGTTGGTTGGTTGGTTGGTTGGTTGGTTGGTTGGTTGGTTGGTTGGTTGGCTGGTTGGTTGGTTGGTTGGTTGGTTGGTTGGTTGGTTGGTTGGTTGGTTGGTTGGTTGGTTGGTTGGTTGGTTGGTTGGTTGGTTGGTTGGTTGGTTGGTTGGTTTGGGGTAGTGTTGTTTGGGGTACTTGTTGCTTGGGTTGGGTGTTGTTTGGGGTGGTTGTGGTTTTGGGTACGCTTTATCTGGGGCTTGGTGTTTATAGGTGGGTGTTAACGAGGTTGTCATCTCTTGAGATTGTTGGTATGTATGGTGCGTTTTAGTGACTAGTATTAATTTAAATTGATTGTTTGTTTGGCTGGCAATTTTAGTTCCCTGATTCATATTTAGTTCTGTTTGGTAAGCATTACTAATTGCACTCGTAATTATTAATAGTTTTTAGTTGCCAACATGGAAGTACTGAACAGCAAGAATTCAATGCAGCATTGCAGAATAATGGCCCGGGAGAGTTTGCCAGCTAAGCTTGGGTAACTGGAATTGATTGCTACAGGATTTGGCTGCTGCTTTTACGGTGCAATAACGCCCCGATTAGTGCGTCATAAACAGCTCACTATAGCTAGCAGTCATTTAGCCTCCTCTGCCTTGGATTGGCCATTTTTTACCAATTTATGAGCAGTCAAAATTGCTTTCGCCAAGCCATCCCCTTTTAGGAGAAAGCAGAGCTTTGAAGGAAGTGAAAGTTTTAAATCGCATTGCGCATAGTTAAAGGAGAATTTGGTTCGCTGACTACAAGGCCTCCCCTCTTCATCATTATGAAATCGGGCCCCAGTTCCCCGATCGAACTATTTCTTAATTTCCAATCGCAGTCTGATGCGGCTTGTCATGCCTGTCTGCCTTATATCTAACAAGCTTCATTAGACCGCTAGCTGAGAGTGTTTCAAAGTTACTAGGCTGGCATGGAAGCTAGAGATGCCGAAACTGAATTACAGTGCGGCTAAGCTTGTCTCACATATATAACTGCTATTTGAATAATTTGTCTAGCTATTTTCATGTAGTGGACTATGAGTTCAGGGCAGCTGAGAGAGAGTTTGGGAAAGAGAGAAAGTTATTAGGCTTGCCAGGGTTCGATAGAACTACAGATTGTGGCTTAGGGAGGTAGGTACTTATGGATGTGGGACAGAATTGGAGAGATGCGGATTAGAACTAAAGAGAAGGAGGGAAGAATCGGAGAGAGATGTGTTGGAGAATAGCAGAGATGTGTGGGAGAATTGGAGGGATGTGTGGGAGAATTGGAGAGATACAGGGGAGAATTGGAGAGATGCGGGGAGAATCGGAGAGATGTGTGGGAGAATTGGAGAGATGTGTGGGAGAATTGGAGAGATGTGTGGGAGAATTGGAGAGATGTGTGGGAGAATTGGAGAGATGTGTGGGAGAATAGGAGAGATGTGTGGGAGAATTGGAGAGATGTGTGGGAGAATTGGAGAGATGTGTGGAAGAATTGGAGAGATGTGTGGGAGAATTGGAGAGATACAGGGGAGAATTGGAGAGATACAGGGGAGAATTGGAGAGATGTGTGGGAGAATTGGAGAGATACAGGGGAGAATTGGAGAGATACAGGGGAGAATTGGAGAGATACAGGGGAGAATTGGAGAGATGTGTGGGAGAATTGGAGAGATGTGTGGGAGAATTGGAGAGATGCGGGGAGAATCGGAGAGATGTGTGGGAGAATTGGAGAGATGCGGGGAGAATCGGAGAGATGTGTGGGAGAATTGGAGAGATGCGGGTAGAATTGGAGAGATGCGGGTAGAATTGGAGAGATGCCTGGAGAATTGTAGAGATGTGTGGGAGAATTGGAGAGATGTGTGGGAGAATAGGAGAGATGTGTGGGAGACTTAGAGAGATGCGGGGAGAATTGGAGAGATGCGGGGAGAATTGGAGAGATGCGGGGAGAATTGGAGAGATGCGGGGAGAATTGGAGAGATGCAGGGGAGAATTGGAGAGATACGGGGAGAATTGGAGAGATGCGGGGAGAATCGGTGAGATGTGTGGGAGAATCGGTGGATAGGTGAGAAATGGAGAAATGGAGAAATAGAATGATGAGGAAAGCAATAAAATGATTTGAAGTGACACGGTTGGATGAATCTTCAGCAATTCGCGGTCGCAAAGGCCAGCGGGTTGAGTGGGAGAAGAAGTCCCAGAGTAAAATCGGGCCAAATTAGCGGGCCGTCTTTCTGAACCGAACACGCGGACCCAGCAGTCCCTGGCACTGGGGAAAAGGTACTTCAATCAGCCCGGTGGTGTGCAGCAGAAAGTTGTTAGGGCCACCTCAGGCAGCCTCCCTAATGAGGTCTGAGCTGCGTAGCTAATCGCATCAGAGCAGGCGAGCGAACCGTGAGCAGTTTGGCTGAGCTGGGACAGGGGAGAAGCGGATTTTAGGTTCATAGTGTTGTTGTCAAGCCGAAGGAACACTCACACTACTGGCTTGAATCTGAGCACAAATGGTGACAACCTTTTAGTGCTGCTTCTGCTGCTGTTGGTGTACTCACACTGTACTTTCCGGGGTTGGCCCTCATTGGCCGTTGATGTACTCACACTGTACTTTCCGGGGTTGGCCCTCATTGGCCGTTGATGTACTCACACTGTACTTTCCGGGGTTGGCCCTCATTGGCCGTTGATGTACTCACACTGTACTTTCCGGGGTTGGCCCTCATTGGCCGTTGATGTACTCACACTGTACTTTCCGGGGTTGGCCCTCATTGGCCGTTGATGTACTCACACTGTACTTTCCGGGGTTGGCCCTCATTGGCCGTTGGTGTACTCACACTGTACTTTCCAGGGTTGGCCCTCATTGGCCGTTGGTGTACTCACACTGTACTTTCCAGGGTTGGTCCTCATTGGCCGGAATTGCGCAATCCACCGACATATCATAAGCCTCGGAGTTTGGACGAAATATTGCTCTACGCCACTCTCCCTAATGTGAATTCCGTTTTAATATACTCGTACAATCTGTCAGAATAATACTGCAGATAGAATATCGGGAGGTGCTGATAGGAAAGTCAGGATTAGGGAATCTCGGATGAGTGAGAGAAGGCGATGGGGAGGGTGGAGAAGGGACAGTCCCATCTGGGAGTCAGATTCGTTTAATTTCGCTCTCACACTCGCACGGCCAGTGCTACAGTTCTGCAGGGGGGGTGTCTTATTCTCTGGCTAGCTGGTAGTTCGGTCTGCGATTCCACCGAAATTGAATGCCATTTCGGATGCGTGTGCGGAATGCTATCATTTCACTGAGCAGCCAAGGCATTCTCAGGGGCTGAAGCAGAGTGGACAAATTCAGAATTCTAGAAGTGCCAGCGTCATCAGCTAAATAAATGACATATTGCAATGCCACTGGCTGCTGCATCAGACTCGCCTGCGTTGGCATGGAAACGGCCCAACTGACTGCCTATTTGGGCGCTGGTGGCCCTGGCAGAATCGAAATTATTGTGAAGTATGGAGAAGAGAGTGGCTGGGGAGAGAGGGAGCGGTGGGAGAGGGAGCGGTGAGAGAGGGAGCGGTGGGAGAGGGAGCGGTGAGAGAGGGAGCGGTGGGAGAGGGAGCGGTGAGAGAGGGAGCGGTGGGAGAGGGAGCGGTGAGAGAGGGAGCGGTGGGAGAGTGAGCGGTGAGAGAGGGAGCGGTTAGAGACGAAGCGGTAAGAGAGTGAGCGGTGAGAGAGGGAGCGGTGAGAGAGGGAGCGGTGAGAGAGGGAGCGGTGATAGAGGGAGCGGTGGGAGAGGGAGCGGTGAGAGAGGGAGCGGTGATAGAGGGAGCGGTGATAGAGGGAGCGGTGGGAGAGGGAGCGGTGGGAGAGGTTGCACAGTAAACGAATGGCAGCAAGAACTTTGATATATCGAAAACAAAAATATGGTTCACTTTGGTATCTAAAGTGTCCGAGCATAATTTTACACTTCATATATATTTCCTACTCAACATATCCTACCAACAGACTCGACCAGTAAGCAGGAAATGTGAGTCGATTGAGAAGGCAGCCCTGGGTCCAGTCAGTCGGAAGTTAATCCGCTCATCGCCTGTCACAGAAGGATTATTCGCCAGGTAGTCAAGGTGAGATTCTGAAGTAAATGATGGAAAGTAAATGAAGTAAATAAGCTAGTTAAACTGAGGTGGAGAGAGAGGGAGTGATATGGAGAGAGGCAGAGTGAGGTGGAGTGAGGCAGAGTGAGGTGGAGGGAGGCAGAGTGAGGTGGAGGCAGGCAGAGTGAGGTGGAGGCAGGCAGAGTGAGGTGGAGGGAGGCAGAGTGAGGTGGAGTGAGGCAGAGTGAGGTGGAGTGAGGCAGAGTGAGGTGGAGGGAGGCAGAGTGAGGTGGACAGAGGCAGAGTGAGGTGGAGAGAGGGAGTGAAGCGAGAGAGGCAGAGTGAGGTGGACAGAGGCAGAGTGAGGTGGAGGGAGGCAGAGTGAGGTGGACAGAGGCAGAGTGAGGTGGAGGGAGGCAGAGTGAGGTGGACAGAGGCAGAGTGAGGTGGAGGCAGGCAGAGTGAGGTGGAGGGAGGCAGAGTGAGGTGGAGAGAGGTAGAGTGAGGTGGAGGCAGGCAGAGTGAGGTGGAGGGAGGCAGAGTGAGGTGGAGAGAGGTAGAGTGAGGTGGAGAGAGGCAGAGTGAGGTGGAGGGAGGCAGAGTGAGGTGGAGGGAGGCATGTGAGGTGGCGGGAGGCAGAGTGGAGGTGGAGTGAGGTGGAGGGAGGCAGAGTGAGGTGGAGGGAGGCAGAGTGGAGGTGGAGTGAGGTGGAGGGAGGCATGTGAGGTGCCGGGAGCAGAGTGAGGTGGAGTGAGGAACAGTGTTGCTAGAGCTGTAACAATGAGCCCTTTCTGCGCTGTCATATTCTATCAGCAGAGAAATGATTGCTATGAGTTTGACCCAGCCACAAGAGATCTATGAAGCTGCTGCTCAGAGTCAGCTCTAATTGCGCGGTGAAATGTCCGGCAGGGGAGGCTGGCCAGGGTAGGGTTGCTACAATTCTCAATTCCCCTGTATCCGCCGGGTTTTTGCTGGCGTTGAGAAAAAATATTAAACAAATTAAAAATCTTCAACCCTAACCTGAGCTGGGAGAAAATATTATTTTAGTGCAGGATACTTTAAAGACCAAGCTGGTTGGAGTGGACTTATCACGTTTACTCTTTCTAATGCACTTTTGCTTCTCTAAAATGCCTTTTGTTCTCATCAATTGCTTCTTTTTAACACATAGAAATGTTCCCCTTTACTGATCTAGTGCTGAAAATTCCTATCTAGTATAGTCTGAAAGTGTCATCCACTGTTAGATTGGGTAGTCTGCTGTTAGATTGGGTAGTCTGCTGTTAGATTGGGTAGTCTGCTGTTAGATTGAGTAGTCTGCGGTTAGATTGAGTAGTCTGCTGTTAGATTGAGTAGTCTGCTGTTAGATTGAGTAGTCTGCTGTTAGATTGAGTAGTCTGCTGTTAGATTGAGTAGCCTGCTGTTAGATTGAGTAGTCTGCGGTTAGATTGAGTAGTCTGCTGTTAGATTGAGTAGTCTGCGGTTAGATTGAGTAGTCTGCTGTTAGATTGAGTAGTCTGCTGTTAGATTGAGTAGTCTGCTGTTAGATTGAGTAGTCTGCTGTTAGATTGAGTAGCCTGCTGTTAGATTGAGTAGTCTGCTGTTAGATATAAAAACTAAGTGTGTGGTTAGTTGTTCTATGGATAAATGGAATACTGTTATGCATAATGATGCACTCACTCATTGATTGTAGTATATTATTGTGATTATTTTCAGAGAATATCAGTTTTGAGTGACAGCTATTGTCCAGTCTAATTAATTCAGTGTGCCTCTTTATCTAAGAAGTGATGAAAACTAGCAGAGTTAGCTACTCACTCACTTATTAATTCTCAACTTCTGCTGTGAATCGGCATCAAAAGGCACTTTTCTCGCTGTCCAGCTTGACTAGCAGCACTTTAAGATGCTGCACATGTACTAAACGATTGGGTGTTCCCCTCACATGAAAATATATTGTTTGCGGCTTATACGAGATACATATAACTTCTAAAGATGGGGCAGATTTAGTCAGATGAAGTTAAAGGAAGTTAGAATGAGGCAGGGCAAGAGTGATATGGAGAGAGTTAGAGTGAGGTGGAGAGAGGCAGAGTGAGGTGGAAAGAGGCAGAGTGAGGTGGAGGGTGGCAGAGTGAGGTGGCGGGAGGCAGAGTGAGGTGGAGGGTGGCAGAGTGATGTGGCGGGAAGCTGATTGAGGTGGAGGGTGGCAGAGTGAGGTGGCGGGAGGCAGAGTGAGGTGGAGGGTGGCAGAGTGATGTGGCGGGAAGCTGATTGAGGTGGAGGGTGGCAGAGTGAGGTGGAGGGAAGCTGAGTGAGGTGGAGGTTGGCTGAGTGAGGTGGCGGGAGGCAGAGTGAGGTGGAGGGAAGCTGAGTGAGGTGGAGGGTGGCTGAGTGAGGTGGCGGGTGGCAGAGTGAGGTGGAGGGAAGCTGAGTGAGGTGGAGGGTGGCAGAGTGAGGTGGAGGGAGGCAGAGTGAGGTGGAGGGAGGCAGAGTGAGGTGGAGGGAAGCTGAGTGAGGTGGAGGGTGGCAGAGTGAGGTGGAGGGAGGCAGAGTGAGGTGGAGGGTGGCAGAGTGAGGTGGAGGGAGGCAGGGTTGGGTATTTGGACCGCAAGCTGTTGAGCTCCATGGTTGAGTGTGGCAAAAGAGACATTGTAATTGAAGAGCAAGCAAGCGGGCAATAAGCAAGAAACAGAACGCAGAAGTGGAATGGCTGGCCAAAATCTGATAAAGAGAAAAAGAGAGAAGGAAGGAAGGAGGGGCTGTAGCTGCTGAGCCCGGAAGCCGGCCAGACTCAGGGCCGAGTTTGGTAGGCTCCGCCCCGCATCGAGTCAACCGGCAATCTCCCATCGACGGACGGGAGCTGAAGCAAATTGGCCCCGGTCGGCGTGATTGAGACTTCATCTTCTTCTCCAGCGCCCAGTGCCTACTATTCCGCCCCTCTTTTCCAAAGAGAAATAGAAAAATAAAATAGAGTTTCCTAACTAGAGTAGAATCACTTCAGTGTCTACGCGATGTCCGCTAACCGATAAGAGGAAATTGATTTCGGTCCATCGCCCGTCTACACACTGTCGCCTGTGTGGCCGTTGCCTTTCATTTTCCTGTTTTGCTATCTGCACTGATGCCCAGAGAACACAAAAAATCATATTATGTACCGTTCGCGCCTTGACCGTTGCGGTCATTTCTGCCATAAGCAGCCTATGCAGGTTGTTATTAAGCGAAATTCATATCTATGTATTGACACGATTTCGCGCCCGCTGTCAACGTCTATGGCAAAAACTCGTCAAAAACTTTACTTTTTGGATATATTTTAGAGTTTTAATGGAGAGATAGGGCACGGCTTTTGAGTGTCTATGGCGTTGCTGCACTCAAAAGCCGTGCTTTTATCACATTATTTCACGCTGTCTATGGTAAATCCTGGCATTATTTTGTCCCAGTTAGTGTCTAAACCATTCGTCAATGGTTGTTTTATCTTCTGCGGGTACAGAAGCCCCCACATTTCAACCATAGACAACATTTCATTGAGAAATATTTCGAGTAAAAGAGGAGAGAATCTAATTTGTAGGAAGTACACTTGTGCACAACCGTATAGGCCATAGATATCGACATCGGCAGCAAAAAATCGTTGGTTTCATCCTCGTTTTGGCCTTTTAAAACATAAAAAAAACCATGATAAAAACAGAGGGGCAAAGTGTGCGGGTCAGTGAGGACCCAGTTTGTACCCTAGACTATGCGCCAACGCCAGTTTGGTTGTGGAGTACGGGCCAGCAGTCCAAAAATAGACAGATAAAGTGTCACACTAAAGTCCCTCATTAGCATAGTAATGAGTGGGGCTGTTGCAGATGCAGCTAGCGTAGATAAAAGAATGCTTGGATGAAGATATGATCGTAGTGACAGCGGCTAACAGCGTATTTTTTAGCAGATCTCAGGCATCAACAGTGCAGAGCTGTTTTCATTTCTAGTCCAACCCCTTCCCCAATAGCTAGTGATCCCCATTTCGGGCAGAACGAAATGAGGCGTGCAAAGTTGCCTAAAAGAGCTTCGAATTTTCGACTCGAATTCGATCTCACAAACTCAGAGGTCCTTGGAGCAGTGCGTTATGCCCTTCTCCATCCTCTCCCTCTCTCCTCTATCCTCTCTAGCGAGTTTGGCTTTCAAGAACAGTCCTTGCATTTCATTTGCACAAGGGAAATTTGCATTAATCAAAAACGACACAGCGAACCGCAGCGCCAAGCCGCCTCCCTCCCCCCTTAGTCAACTGATTGGATAAAAGTGCGAGCGCATCTTTTGCGATTGTGCCCGGCGTACAAATGTCGCTAAGGAATGCGGTGGAACAGCGCGTCCATGAGATGGGAGATTGGATGCCGAGGATGCTGACTTTGTCATGAACTACAGCTCGAGAGGATGAGACAGAATCTACACTTTGGAGATCGAGTAGATGCATCTTAAATAAGACTAGATATCAAAGAGAATGAGACTAGATATCAAAGAGAATGAGAATATATATCAAAGAGAATGAGAATATATATCAAAGAGAATGATACTAGATATCAAAGAGAATGAGAATAGATATCAAAGAGAATGAGAATAGATATCAAAGAGAATGAGACTAGATATCAAAGAGAATGATACTAGATATCAAAGAGAATGAGAATAGATATCAAAGAGAATGATACTAGATATCAAAGAGAATGATACTAGATATCAAAGAGAATGAGAATAGATATCAAAGAGAATGAGAATATATATCAAAGAGAATGAGACTAGATATCAAAGAGAATGAGAATATATATCAAAGAGAATGAGACTAGATATCAAAGAGAATGAGACTAGATATCAAAGAGAATGAGACTAGATATCAAAGAGAATGAGAATATATATCAAAGAGAATGAGACTAGATATCAAAGAGAATTAGACTAGATATCAAAGAGAATGAGAATAGATATGAAAGAGAATGAGACTAGATATCAAAGAGAATGAGACTAGATATCAAAGAGAATGAGAATAGATATCAAAGAGAATGAGACTAGATATCAAAGAGAATGAGAATATATATCAAAGAGAATGAGACTAGATATCAAAGAGAATGAGACTAGATATCAAAGAGAATGAGAATATATATCAAAGAGAATGAGACTAGATATCAAAGAGAATGAGAATAGATATCAAAGAGAATGAGAATAGATATCAAAGAGAATGAGAATAGATATCAAAGAGAATGAGACTAGATATCAAAGAGAATGAGAATAGATATCAAAGAGAATGAGAATAGATATCAAAGAGAATGAGACTAGATATCAAAGAGAATGATACTAGATATCAAAGAGAATGAGACTAGATATCAAAGAGAATGAGAATAGATATGAAAGAGAATGAGACTAGATATCAAAGAGAATGAGAATAGATATCAAAGAGAATGAGAATAGATATCAAAGAGAATGAGAATATATATCAAAGAGAATGACAATAGATATCAAAGAGAATGAGAATAGATATCAAAGAGAATGAGAATAGATATCAAAGAGAATGATACTAGATATCAAAGAGAATGAGAATAGATATCAAAGAGAATGATACTAGATATCAAATAGAATGAGAATATATATCAAAGAGAATGAGAATAGATATCAAAGAGAATGAGAGCAGACACTCATATATCGAAGCAATGCTAGACATATGAAACAAATCATTTAAAAGTGTGGTCAATGCTTCTTAATAAACTGGCCATGCTAATATTGCCGTGTTCTTGATAGAAGAAGGGCTTGCTGCTATTGTGCATGATAGTTGACTTGCAGCAACAGTCGACCGAAAGGACAGTGAAAGACGGGGCGGAGAGAAGAAAGCCTGAGATGACTTGCTTGCTGAGTTGCATTCCTGCCCGCCGGGCAATCCACGCCTGCGTCATTGCATAATAAGTGACGACTCGGCTATACCCTCTCCCCCTGACTTGTGAGACGACAGTAGATAACGGGCCGACTCATTAGCCGCAGCTTCCTTGTAATAACCGCGGGCGACACACACACACTCACACACACACTCACACACTCACACACACACACACACTCACACACACACACTCACACACTCACACACACACACACACTCACACACTGCGGCTCTTTCATGCTTTCAAGGGGAAAATTAGTGAGAATTTCGCCTAGTCTCGACTGCTCATCTACTCTGTAATTCAGAGCATGCTAATTTCGCTCGCCGTTCCCTCAAGCTAGACGCGCAGAGCTTGCACTTCATGACGGCGAAGCTGTCATAAGAAATAAGAGACAGGATAAAATATTGAATGAGAGAATGGGCTAACAGATTTAGCTACAAATAGCGACTTCAAAACCCTTCGAATTGTGAATGGATTTGAGTAGATTTTGAAGAGAAAATCAACGTGTGAATGGATTTTAGCAGTTTTTGAAGAGACAATCAACGTGTCAATGGATTTGAGCAGTTTTTGAAGAGAAAATCAACGTGTCAATGGATTTGAGCAGTTTTTTGAACAGAAAATCAACGTGTAAATGGATTTGAGCAGTTTTTGAAGAGAAAATCAACGTGTCAATGGATTTGAGCAGTTTTTGAAGAGAAAATCAACGTGTCAATGGATTTGAGCAGTTTTTGAAGAGAACATCAACGTGGGACTGGATTTGAGCAGTTTTCTGAAGAGACAATCAAAGTGTGAATTGATTTGAGCAGTTTTTGAAGGGACAGTCAGAGTGTGAATTGATTTGAGCAGTTTTTGAAGGGACAGTCAGAGTGTGAATTGATTTGAGCAGTTTTTGAAGGGACAGTCAGAGTGTGAATTGATTTGAGCAGTTTTTGAAGGGACAGTCAGAGTGTTAATGGATTTGAGCAGTTTTTGAAGGGACAGTCAGAGTGTGAATTGATTTGAGCAGTTTTTGAAGGGACAGTCAGAGTGTGAATTGATTTGAGCAGTTTTTGAAGGGACAGTCAGAGTGTGAATTGATTTGAGCAGTTTTCTGAAGAGACAATCAAAGTGTGAATTGATTTGAGCAGTTTTTGAAGGGACAGTCAGAGTGTGAATTGATTTGAGCAGTTTTTGAAGGGACAGTCAGAGTGTGAATTGATTTGAGCAGTTTTTGAAGGGACAGTCAGAGTGTGAATTGATTTGAGCAGTTTTTGAAGGGACAGTCAGAGTGTTAATGGATTTGAGCAGTTTTTGAAGGGACAGTCAGAGTGTGAATTGATTTGAGCAGTTTTTGAAGGGACAGTCAGAGTGTGAATTGATTTGAGCAGTTTTTGAAGGGACAGTCAGAGTGTGAATTGATTTGAGCAGTTTTTGAAGGGACAGTCAGAGTGTGAATTGATTTGAGCAGTTTTTGAAGGGACAGTCAGAGTGTGAATTGATTTGAGCAGTTTTTGAAGGGACAGTCAGAGTGTGAATTGATTTGAGCAGTTTTTGAAGGGACAGTCAGAGTGTGAATTGATTTGAGCAGTTTTTGAAGGGACAGTCAGAGTGTGAATTGATTTGAGCAGTTTTTGAAGGGACAGTCAGAGTGTGAATTGATTTGAGCAGTTTTTGAAGGGACAGTCAGAGTGTGAATTGATTTGAGCAGTTTTTGAAGGGACAGTCAGAGTGTGAATTGATTTGAGCAGTTTTTGAAGGGACAGTCAGAGTGTGAATTGATTTGAGCAGTTTTTGAAGGGACAGTCAGAGTGTGAATTGATTTGAGCAGTTTTTGAAGGGACAGTCAGAGTGTGAATTGATTTGAGCAGTTTTTGAAGGGACAGTCAGAGTGTGAATTGATTTGAGCAGTTTTTGAAGGGACAGTCAGAGTGTGAATTGATTTGAGCAGTTTTTGAAGGGACAGTCAGAGTGTGAAGGTATCTGAGCAGTTTCGGAAGAGACGCTCAAAGTGAGAAATGTTGCGATCACTTTCTTGTGCATTTGCTAAAATATTCAGGCAAATTTGTTGTTTTTCGCCTATTCAATTTTTATAAAAGATGCAATTCTTCCGGCCAATTGAGTGGCACTTTGTTCTCGCTGGCTTTTCCTTGAGTTCTATTGAAAGATCGAGCAGCCACCCAGCTTCCTGACGTGTTAAATTGGAGTCTTTGAGAACAGCTCCATGGAATTTTGTGACTGGCGTTTCTCAATGGCTTCCGCATTTCTGTTCCGGACATTGCATAAACAGGATGTGCTGATAGTGGGGCTCAATCATTAATAGTAGATCGAAAAAGTAGACTTGTTGAAATTAATAGAAGGATAGGGACAGATTATTAGAGATAGATAGATAGATAGATAGATAGATAGATAGATAGATAGATAGATAGATAGATAGATAGATAGATAGATAGATAGATAGATAGATAGATAGATAGATAGATAGATAGATAGATAGATAGATAGATAGATAGATAGATAGATAGATAGATAGATAGATAGATAGATAGATAGATAGATAGATAGATAGATAGATAGATAGATAGATAGATAGATAGATAGATAGATAGATAGATAGATAGATAGATAGATAGATAGATAGATAGATAGATAGATAGATAGATAGATAGATAGATAGATAGATAGATAGATAGATAGATAGATAGATAGATAGATAGATAGATAGATAGATAGATAGATAGATAGATAGATAGATAGATAGATAGATAGATAGATAGATAGATAGATAGATAGATAGATAGATAGATAGATAGATAGATAGATAGATAGATAGATAGATAGATAGATAGATAGATGATAGATAGATAGATAGATAGATAGATAGATAGATAGATAGATAGATAGATAGATGGATAGATAGATGGATAGATAGATAGATAGATAGATAGATAGATAGATGGATAGATAGATAGATAGATAGATAGATAGATAGATAGATAGATAGATAGATAGATAGATAGATAGATAGATAGATAGATAGATAGATAGATAGATGGATAGATAGATGGATAGATAGATAGATGATAGATAGATAGATAGATAGATAGATGGATAGATAGATGGATAGATAGATAGATAGATAGATAGATAGATAGATAGATAGATAGATAGATAGATAGATAGATAGATAGATTGATAGATTGATAGATAGATAGATAGATAGATAGATAGATAGATAGATAGATAGATAGATAGATAGATAGATAGATAGATAGATAGATAGATAGATAGATAGATAGATAGATAGATAGATAGATAGATAGATAGATAGATAGATAGATAGATAGATAGATAGATAGATAGATAGACAGATAGATAGATAGATAGATAGATAGATAGATAGATAGATAGATAGACAGAATCAGAACTGCCAAATGGTGCACAGCATGTATCTGTTGAATCTCGCGCCTTCATTTCCAATTATCGGGCGATTCCCAATTTAGGTGTGCCCAAAGAATCGTGGCACTGCAGTTGGCGCTGTCGGTTGCAGCGGTCTGTGACCTTAAGCCATTAGGCACGGCCTCATTCCCCATGGCCAGCAGATCTGAAATCCATGACGAAATTGGTGGATGCCACGGGCCCACCCACGCACGTCCACTCCCCGCCGCATTCTCCTGTCGGTCAGGACGGCACACCTGTGCCCTGACCAGCGGGCCTTCCCCAGAAATAGGCAGCCATTTGATAATGGGATTTGAAAATGATGCCGGCATCCATTAGTGAGGAGTTCTGTTTTAAAAAATGACGCGATAAAAAGGACCGGCAAATATCTTTTTCTGACGCGTGGATTAAAACAAACTGCGGATTAAAGAGGCTGTCCCCTTCCCATGGTCTCCAATTTCTCCGTTCATAGTCCCTCCGTGTTTCCTTGAAGCTTCTTTGAAATTCTCAGCTGCTTCAAATTTGGCCAGCTGAAGTCTCGCAAGTCGGCCGAACTGGCTGAGATTTCCTGGATTTATAGGATAATCTCGCTTGCCAAACCCTGAAGTCGGTTGGGAGGGGGGTGGCATGTCGCCGGCTTGGCAACCAGTGGGCCGATGAAGCCGCATGTTGAGTAGAGGCCTGTGCTTAGAAATCCTTCTCCAGGATCTCCCAGGAGAGAATCGGGATTTGAGGGGAGAGGAATATTCTGCAGTTTGGGCCACGCGAGGATTAGCGCTCTGGGGGCGGTGTGAGGCTGTGCGCAAGGTAGTTAATTATCAGCGGGCGCGAATTCATTGCCAAACAGGGGTATAAAAGTTCTTAACTTAACCGAAGAACAGACTCAATCCGAAAATAGTTCAATCAATAAAATCAAGTCTAGTCTGAATCGTGTTTATACTGATTTCAAATAGGTGCAAATATTAACAGGATTGTCCACTCAGATATTACAGGACATGAAAAGGTTAAATGAAATGAACTTGAATTTGAAAGAATTTGGGAGAAATCACGGTAAGGAAATTGATATTTTAAAAGTGCAAACAATGCCGCGTCTCACGCTGCGCTAGATGGCCAAGATCAAAAACTCTCAACAAAGCATTGTGTCTGGCCGGATATCGGAAACTGCTGACACTCAGCAGGAGCCGCTCTGAGCTGTGCTCACTTTGAATAGTCGCGAGGGGCCGTGAGGATAAACTTGGAGGACAATATGAAGTGAAACTGTCTGACCCGCTTCATCCCTTCCAGACTGTCTAATAAATCCTCTTTCATAGATAAAATATTGTAAAATTATTCTCAATTTTTCTTCAAACCCCAGTCTCACGCCACATAGACGACAGAAAATGATTGGAGAGGCACTGCCTACTAAAAATGGCCTCTCTAGTCCAGCAGATGGCCCAGGCATTCGCTAATCTAGTTATTTGTGCCCTGTGAAATTGTCTCTCCACACGCTATATCGAATATCAGGCACAGCAATGCAACTAGGAAGACTCACAAATTCCCTGCGTAATTGCATGGCGCACTGCAGAGGGAGGGTCGAAGAGACGACCGCACCGACTGAAATGGAGCAAAGCTGGCTTGCTCAGCTGCTGATGAGAAGATGATGAAGCTTATTTTTTCCCATTCGACCATCTTACCATGGACCCCCTGTTTCTTATTGAAGCACGGACTCACGATTAAAATCCTTTGAATACGTAAATTTGAGTCGCGTTGTCTAAGGAACACGGCTTATTATCCCCTGTGACTCACAGCTGCCAGTGATCCCCTGTGACTCACAGCTACCAGTGATCCCCTGTGACTCACAGCTGCCAGTGATCCCCTGTGACTCACAGCTGCCAGTGATCCCCTGTGACTCACAACTGCCAGTGATCCCCTGTGACTCACAACTGCCAGTGATCCCCTGTGACTCACAACTGCTAGTGATCCCCTGTGACTCACAACTGCTAGTGATCCCCTGTGACTCACAACTGCTAGTGATCCCCTGTGACTCACAACTGCTAGTGATCCCCTGTGACTCACAGCTACCAGTGATCCCCTGTGACTCACAACTGCTAGTGATCCCCTGTGACTCACAACTGCTAGTGATCCCCTGTGACTCACAGCTACCAGTGATCCCCTGTGACTCACAACTGCTAGTGATCCCCTGTGACTCACAGCTGCCAGTGATCCCCTGTGACTCACAACTGCCAGTGATCCCTGTGACTCACAACTGCCAGTGATCCCCTGTGACTCACAACTGCTAGTGATCCCTGTGACTCACAACTGCTAGTGATCCCCTGTGACTCACAACTGCTAGTGATCCCCTGTGACTCACAGCTACCAGTGATCCCCTGTGACTCACAACTGCTAGTGATCCCCTGTGACTCACAACTGCTAGTGATCCCCTGTGACTCACAGCTACCAGTGATCCCCTGTGACTCACAACTGCTAGTGATCCCCTGTGACTCACAACTTCCAGTGATCCCCTGTGACTCACAACTGCCAGTGATCCCTGTGACTCACAACTGCCAGTGATCCCCTGTGACTCACAACTGCTAGTGATCCCTGTGACTCACAACTGCTAGTGATCCCCTGTGACTCACAACTGCTAGTGATCCCCTGTGACTCACAACTGCTAGTGATCCCCTGTGACTCACAGCTACCAGTGATCCCCTGTGACTCACAACTGCTAGTGATCCCCTGTGACTCACAACTGCTAGTGATCCCCTGTGACTCACAGCTACCAGTGATCCCCTGTGACTCACAACTGCTAGTGATCCCCTGTGACTCACAGCTGCCAGTGATCCCCTGTGACTCACAACTGCCAGTGATCCCTGTGACTCACAACTGCCAGTGATCCCCTGTGACTCACAACTGCTAGTGATCCCTGTGACTCACAACTGCTAGTGATCCCCTGTGACTCACAACTGCTAGTGATCCCCTGTGACTCACAGCTACCAGTGATCCCCTGTGACTCACAACTGCTAGTGATCCCCTGTGACTCACAACTGCTAGTGATCCCCTGTGACTCACAGCTACCAGTGATCCCCTGTGACTCACAACTGCTAGTGATCCCCTGTGACTCACAACTTCCAGTGATCCCCTGTGACTCACAACTGCCAGTGATCCCTGTGACTCACAACTGCCAGTGATCCCCTGTGACTCACAACTGCTAGTGATCCCTGTGACTCACAACTGCTAGTGATCCCCTGTGACTCACAACTGCTAGTGATCCCCTGTGACTCACAACTGCTAGTGATCCCCTGTGACTCACAGCTACCAGTGATCCCCTGTGACTCACAACTGCTAGTGATCCCCTGTGACTCACAACTGCTAGTGATCCCCTGTGACTCACAGCTACCAGTGATCCCCTGTGACTCACAACTGCTAGTGATCCCCTGTGACTCACAGCTGCCAGTGATCCCCTGTGACTCACAACTGCCAGTGATCCCTGTGACTCACAACTGCCAGTGATCCCCTGTGACTCATAGCTAGTGATCCCGTGACTCATAGCTAGTGATCCCTGTGACTCATAGCTAGTGATCCCGTGACTCATAGCTAGTGATCCCTGTGACCCATAGCTAGTGATCCCGTGACTCATAGCTAGTGATCCCTGTGACTCATAGCTGGTGATCCCGTGACTCATAGCTAGTGATCCCGTGACTCATAGCTAGTGATGCCTATACTGAATAAATTAAATTGCCGTTTCCAGGTAAAAATCCAGGAAGGCGAGCCCAGCTCAATCAGCAATGTCGCTGGCCATGTACAATGGCGGCAGCAGCAGCAGCAGCAGCCCAGGTCAGCTGTGGATCGGCACAACCAGCGCTACCGCAGTGGCTAACAGCACCGAGCCCGACTATTCCATGCCGGTGATGGGCCTGCTTGGCTTCCTGGCCTCCGTTGCCAGTCTCGTTACCGTGGTCGGCAACCTGCTGGTCATCACCGCATTCTTTGTGGAGCGGCAGCTGCGCAGTGCCACAAACTATTTCATAGCCTCCCTAGCCATCACCGACCTGCTGATTGGCATGTTCAGCATGAACTTGTACACCCTCTACCTGCTGCTGGGCAAGTGGCCGCTCGGTCGTTTCGTCTGTAACATGTGGCTGTCGTTGGACTACACAGCCTGCCTGACATCGCAGTACACAGTGTTCTGCATCACCGTGGACAGATTCTGTTCAGTGAAGATACCCGCCAAGTATCGCAAATGGCGCACGGAACGCAAGGTTCAGATCATGGTGGCGGCCACCTGGGTGCTGCCCGCCATGCTGTTTGTGCCCTCCATATTCGCCTGGCCCTACCTGTCGACGAAAGTGCGCAGCGAGGACTCGTGCTACGCCGAGTTCTCAGAAGATCCCGTGTACAACACTGTGCTCACCATCTGCTACTTCTGGGTGACCCTGGTGGCCATGATCGGCCTGTACATCGGAATCTATCGCGTAGCGCTCAACTTGGCCAGGAAGTCGGAGGCCAAACGCCAGAAGGTTAGCAACCTCATGACAATGGCCAATCAGACGGCTCGCGTGGGCATCGGCATCACGAACGCCCAGCGAAGCCCGTCGCACGAAGGAGGCGCCGGCGGTGGCGGAGGCGGCGGAAACGGCGGCGGCGCTGGCGAGATCGGCAAGAGTCCGCAGAGACCTTTAATCAAGGCTACCGGCGGTGGCGGCGGCATCGGCGGTCCCGTTCGCGGCGGCGTCGATGGCAGCGTCGGAGGCGACGCCGGAGGTGGCACAGTCGGCGCCGCGTCGTCGAAATCCGGCGCCGGGTTGCACGATGCGCGGAAAATATCGAAGAAAGACAAGAAAAAAGGCGGCGGTGGAGGCAAGCGGGGCCATCACAGCCAGAGCACCTCCTACCGCAGCGGTCTGTCCTCGGACTATTGCTCCTCGCGCGCCGACGACGATCGTTCTAGCTCCCCGGCTCTGCCATCCGACTCGGACAACGGGCCGCACACGCCGGAGCCGGCCTCGGCCAACACTGGGCCGACCATGATGGCAGCCACGGCCACCGGCTCTGCGGCTGGCAGGCAGAACAGCTTCAAGCCTGGACAGCCGGTGACAATTCTGGCCAGCCATGCCACGGTCCACTATCCCGCCATTGCCCTGGAGACAGCCGGGCTTGCGCCAGCTCTGAATAGCGTGACAGTGGCCTCGGCTGCGGTGGTGAGCCAGAAGCTGACAGCGTCAAACGACTCCGACTATCACACGGCTAGCGGCCTCAGCTTTGAGAATACTGCTCTGGACTCTAACGGCCATGGCGGTGGCGTCAGCTATGCTGATTCGCAGCAGCAGCCGCTGCACAAGACCCTGCAGTTCTCTCTGTGCGCTCCATCCGACGAATTCGAAGGCCTCCGCTACATCGACGAGGAGAGCATCAGGTCGAATCCGTCCATCGACTCCATGCGTCTCCTGATCGAGCTGCTGCCCAAGCACCACCAGGTGTTCGCCAACAACTGCCCGGCCAGGCCTGGCTCCCCAGTGTGGAAACGTCGGCCCTCCTATCAGGACGAGCTAGCGGCACCGGCAGCGGCGGCCGCGGCGGTGCAAACTCGAGTGGACCTGAACTCGGAGCGGGACCGGGTCGTCACGTCGATTGTCGAACTGCCTCTGCCGGCCTCGGCGCACCGAGCGACAAACACCGTGCAACAAGGGACGCAGACAGTCGTCGAAGGAGATGACGCCATCGAAGTGATTCAGTGCGGTGGCGGCGGCTTCGATGACCGGCGCAAGCAGCTGGACCTGCCGTCGCTGGCGCAGTCGTTTCGAGACGCGACCCGCCGGCTGCGCAGGCGGATGCGCACGAAGCGCCAGGACCGGCAGAAGAAGAAGCAGTCGCGAACTGAGAATCGCGCCAGGAAGGCCCTCAAGACCATCACGCTGATCCTGGGCGCCTTCGTAGTCTGCTGGACGCCCTACCACATTTTCATCCTCATTCGCAGCATCTGCAGGGCCAGGTGCTTGAACGCGCACCTGTTCAACCTGGGCTACTGGCTATGCTACCTCAATAGTCCAATCAATCCATTTTGCTACGCATTGGCCAACGCTCAGTTTAAGAAGACCTTCCTACGGATCATCAGGCTCGACCTGCGGCGGAGGTGACCGGCCAGGTGCGAGAGGGTGCGAGAGGTGGAGAGGGAGAGAGAGCGACGGCCGATTCAGCATTTCAATCAAAGCCATTTCTGTCACCTCTCTCACCTCCCGCACTGGGAGCTGCGGCTGACAGAAAGGAAATCTCAGCGGGTTGTTGAAAAAAAACCTGAAAAGCGAAGCTGAGAATCTGGAGCCACCACTGCGCCTCTCATTTTCAGAATGAAACTCAACTTCCCTTGCTCTCATAGAGTCCAGGTGTATTTTCGGCGAAGCAGTTGATTGCACTATACCTATAGTGGCAGCTTGACCACTAACTTTTGTCCTAAATCTAATCCTATTTTTAGTTCGTTGAAAAAATCTCTGACGGAGTTTTATTGTATGGCGCATTTTAGTACCCACCTCCTGTAGCATATTTGCTTACCTGCGAGCGACCGGAACGCTACTACAAAAACTCGTGCACGTTTTGCTACGATAAAACAAGTATTTCTGGTAGCTGTCTCTCTCTTATACATATGTGCACATTGGGAAACTCATGTGATCGTTGAAATAGCGCATTAAAATATCCCTGTTGTCTTCTTAATCTAGCCTATACATGTATTATGGATGATTGTTTGCTTATTTAAAGAAATTCTGACCTAAAAAAGTTAACAATTCATTACAACCTAATCTACGTACTTAGCTACATGTTTAGCTAATTAGTAAATTAGCTTTATTATGTTCTCGAATACTTTGCATAGCGCCTACCCCGCATTACTCATCAGTCTGACTCTAAGCCTGCATCCATCACTGCACGTACACAACAATAAAAAAGTGAGAATAATTAAATTAATTTTCTCTCACCGCTAATGCTTATAAATTTCAACTTAATGGATGACTGACCTGTATTCTCTTTAATTTAACAGCTCATGCTGCTAATCATCAACGTGTGGGATGAGATTTGAGTCCCATTTTGGGGTGAGATTTTAGTCCCGTTTTAGGGTGAGATTTGAGTCTCATTTGGGGTGAGATTTGAGTCCCATTTTGGGGTGAGATATGAGTTCCATTTTGGGGTGAGATTTGAGTCTCCTTGTGGGATAGGGTGAGATTTGAGTCTCCTTGTGGGATGGGGTGAGATTTGAGTCTCCTTGTGGGATAGGGTGAGATTTGAGTCTCCTTGTGGGATAGGGTGAGATTTGAGTCTCCTTGTGGGATGGGGTGAGATTTGAGTCTCATTGTGAGGTGAGATTGAATCTCCTTGTGGGATGAGATTTGAGTCTCCTTGTGATATGGGGTGAGATTTGAGTCTCCTTGTGAGGTGAGATTGAATCTCCTTGTGGGATGAGATTTGAGTCTCCTTGTGGGGTGAGATTGAATCTCCATTGTGGGATGAGATTTGAGTCTCCTTGTGGGGTGAGATTTGAGTCTCCTTGTGGTATGGGGTGAGATTTGAGTCTCCTTGTGAGGTGAGATTGAATCTCCTTGTGGGATGAGATTTGAGTCTCCTTGTGGGGTGAGATTTGAGTCTCATTGTGGGATGGGTGAGATTTTATTCTTCTTGTGGTATGGGGTGAGATTTGAGTCTCCTTGTGAGGTGAGATTGAATCTCCTTGTGGGATGAGATTTGAGTCTCCTTGTGGGGTGAGATTTGAGTCTCATTGTGATATGGGGTGAGATTTGAGTCTCCTTGTGATATGGTGTGAGATTTGAGTCTTCTTGTGGTATGGGGTGAGATTTGAGTCTCCTTGTGAGGTGAGATTGAATCTCCTTGTGGGATGAGATTTGAGTCTCCTTGTGGGGTGAGATTTGAGTCTCATTGTGATATGGGGTGAGATTTGAGTCTCCTTGTGGTATGGTGTGAGATTTGAGTCTTCTTGTGGGATGGGGTGAGATTTGAGTCTCCTTGTGAGGTGAGATTGAATCTCCTTGTGGGATGAGATTTGAGTCTCCTTGTGGGGTGAGAATCGAGTCTCATTGTGGGATGGGGTGAGATTTGAGTCTTCTTGTGGGATGGGGTGAGATTTGAGTCTCATTGTGGGATGGGGTGAGACTTGAATCTCCTTGTGGGATTAGGTGAGATTTGAGTCTCATTGTGGGATGGGGTGAGATTTGAGTCTCCTTGTGGTATGGTGTGAGATTTGAGTCTTCTTGTGGGATGGGGTGAGATTTGAGTCTCATTGTGGGATGGGGTGAGACTTGAGTCTCCTTGTGGGATGGGGTGAGATTTGAGTCTTCTTGTGGGATGGGGTGAGACTTGAGTCTCGGTGTGGGGTGAGATTTGAGTCTCGGTGTGGGGTGAGATTTGAGTCTCGGTGTGGGGTGAGATTTGAGTCTCGGTGTGGGGTGAGATTTGAGTCTCGCTGTGTGGGTGAGATTTGAGTCTCGGTCATTGTGTGGGTGAGATCCATAGTTTTTATTAGTTGATGATTTTTGGAATTCGGTGCTATCCTGTTGAGTTAGTGTTGTTGAGTGAGGTGCGCGTGTTTTAAAAAACTCGCATGAAGTTGCACTTTTGTCCTCCATAGCAAAGTCCAGAGAACGATGATAAAAAGAACAGCAGAGACTAAACTCGCCGGGCGATGAATTAAAGGAATGCGCCTGCTTCGTGACTCACAATTCCTTTAATTATGCAATGAACAATGAGCGAGAGATACATAGAGGAATAGGAAGCATGAAATTTAATATTGTAAGGCTCGAAGCCTGTCATTCCGCTCCTTCAGTCCTTGTGTAAGATGTCACAGCCGCTACCCTCGGCGGAAAGTTCAAAGAATTTAGCTGCTTCAGCAGCTTTTTAGTTGCTTTCGGCAGCAGCAAAAGGAAATTAGCCCAATCCTAATCTATCCAGCTCTTTTTAAAAAAACCACGTTGAGCTGTTAACCAAAAGATAGATTGCACCTTGCAGCAGGAATGCTTGGCTTGAGAACGATTTCACAAAGCTTTGTTTTGCAGGAAAACCGGTTCAGGAATTTTGGTTGCAGGAATTTTGGGTGTTCTGTTGCAGGAAGTTCTGTTGCAGGAAGTTCTGTTGCAGGAAGTTCTGTTGCAGGAAGTTCCGTTACAGGAAGTTCTGTTGCAGGAAGTTCCGTTGCGGGAAGTTCTGTTGCAGGAAGTTCTGTTGCAGGAAGCTTCGTTGCAGGAAGTTCCGTTGCAGGAAGTTTGGTGGCAGGAAGTTCTGTTGCAGGAAGTTCTGTTGCAGGAAGTTCCGTTGCGGGAAGTTCTGTTGCAAGAAGTTCTGTTGCAAGAAGTTCTGTTGCAGGAAGTTCCGTTGCGGGAAGTTCTGTTGCAGGAAGTTCTGTTGCAGGAAGTTTCGTTGCAGGAAGTTTCGTTGCAGGAAGTTTGGTGGCAGGAAGTTCTGTTGCAAGAAGTTCTGTTGCAGGAAGTTCTGTTGCAGGAAGTTCGGTTGCGGGAAGTTCTGTTGCAGGAAGTTCTGTTGCAGGAAGTTTCGTTGCAGGAAGTTTGGTGGCAGGAAGTTCTGTTGCAGGAAGTTCTGTTGCAGGAAGTTCCGTTGCGGGAAGTTCTGTTGCAAGAAGTTCTGTTGCAAGAAGTTCTGTTGCAGGAAGTTCCGTTGCAGGAAGTTTGGTGGCAGGAAGTTCTGTTGCAAGAAGTTCTGTTGCAGGAAGTTCCGTTGCAGGAATTTCTGTTGCAGGAAGTTCCGTTGCAGGAAGTTCCGTTGCAGGAAGTTTCGTTGCAGGAAGTTCCGTTGCAGGAAGTTTGGTGGCAGGAAGTTCTGCTGCAGGAAGTTCCGTTGCAGGAAGTTTGGTGGCAGGAAGTTCTGTTGCAGGAAGTTCTGTTGCAGGAAGTTCCGTTGCGGGAAGTTCTGTTGCAAGAAGTTCGGTTGCAGGAAGTTCCGTTGCAGGAAGTTTCTTTGCAGGAAGTTCTGTTGCAGGAAGCTTCGTTGCAGGAAGTTTGGTGGCAGGAAGTTCTGTTGCAGGAAGTTCTGTTGCAGGAAGTTCCGTTGCGGGAAGTTCTGTTGCAAGAAGTTCTGTTGCAAGAAGTTCTGTTGCAAGAAGTTCCGTTGCAGGAAGTTCCGTTGCGGGAAGTTCTGTTGCAAGAAGTTCTGTTGCAAGAAGTTCTGTTGCAGGAAGTTCCGTTGCAGGAAGTTTCTTTGCAGGAAGTTTCGTTGCAGGAAGTTTGGTGGCAGGAAGTTTGGCAACTATGGATGAAAATTATTTGGTCAAGCAGTTCATGCAAGCTGAATTTGTCCTGGCACCCGTAACAGTGTAATAGATATCGAGAGATTGTACAGTAGCAAAACTTAGCCTAAGCTATTTTATGATATGTATAAAACTACTCGTTATTAGGAATTTGAAATTTCGCTCGTTAGAAAACCTTGCTTTAAAGGCTGTTAATAATTGAATAATCTTCATCAATGTGAAAAGAAACTAACGATATTCTGTCAGTAAAGTTAAATCGACAATCGTTACTACAAAAACCTTAAATTTTGTTTTTCGTGTTTCGTACCAAAATAGTTTACGCTAATTTTGCCTAAAGCAGACTTACTTTTACTCGTTCCGTTAACCCAAAAACATGCTACTTAGCTTAGTAAATAACACAAATTGTTTCATAACTCAGTTTGAGAAATCGTCAGATTGCACCAATTTTATTGTACAGATGTACTACTGTTGTCTAAGTGCAGCCGTACTGTGTCAGATTAGTGACAATGGCGGACTGAAAAAGCCGAGCAATCTTTCCTGTTAGAGCCTAATCTTGCCGCGTACCTTTTCAACAAAGTCAGAAGCCTATAAAGATGATTAATCCCAGCTCATCACTCCCTAGGGTAGTCCATGTGCCCTCGCTGCGACTAGCGGTCAATTAGCCTGCTAAGGAGTGCTAATTAGTTTATTTGTTACCATGGCAACCGGCCGATGCTTCTATAGACCTCGGATGAGGATCGAAAGAGGTGGGTAGGATTGGGGACTGGAATTTTTCCCCAGATAAAAACTTGTCTTGACTATAAGGCCGCGGACTTTGCAGTCTGGCAGGATTTGCACGACTTCAATTTCAGGCGCAGAGACAGGTATTGAGAAACGGCAAAGAGGATATCAGACAGGCTCTTCCTGCGATTCGGCTAATTTGCAACTTTTCCTTCTGTCTTTCGCTGCAGATTATTCCTGCTCTGAGTTAGCAATCGCCCTAATCCGCCTTTCTGTACACCTTCTCACATTACTCATTTATTGATCATTGCTCGTATAGTTGTGGTACAACTAGAAGGTATAGCTTAGAATCTGACTTTCCCATTAGGAAGGGGAATGGGGATAATTATAATGCAAATAATGCGTTCCCGATCCCCTGGAGAAGCACCGCGGGGTTTTTCAATATCCACTGCCTACTTCACGACAGATCCCAAACCGAATAACCGATTTTCCTGAAAGTCCGCCATATGGTTCAAAATTTCAATGCCCTTTACGATGAACTTACTTTCAAACCCGTCCGACATCAGCAACCTAGAGATATTCCTAGTGTGTAAACCTCTATGGTGAATCCTTATTTGTTTGAAAATGTATTGTTGCACGATTAAACTATGCCAATATTGGTTGCTTTGAACACCCAGATGCCCTGACGATAATTGTTGAAATACCTCAAAGATGCCAATGTTTTGTGAGTCTTGAAGCCGTTTCAGATGGAGCGGAAACCTCTAGCCCATGTTCTGAGAGCAAAACTAATAAGATGATAAGAGAGGCCAGTGCAACAGGACTAACCTCGTTGAATCTAATTAACTGCCGATCAAAGAAGCTAAAGTTGTTTCTGCCAATTAGACTGTTTGGAGATATTGAAATATGGGAACAGCTCACAATGTTGTTCGCTAATTAGCATTTTGAGAATCAGATTACGGAAGCCCTAGTGGCTTCATTGAGGCAAAGCAGATTAGATTTTCAGAGCGAAGCAGATTATGCTTATAGCTGATTATCCGACTATCCTTTGTAAATTTGTTAAAGCACACTTCACTTGTTTGCTCGCAGGAAGGAAGTTCTTTTGCTAGAGGTTCTGTTGCAGGAAGTTCTGTTGCAGGAAGTTATTTTGCAAGAAGTTCTGTTGCAGGAAGTTCTGTTGCAGGAAGTTCTTTTGCAGGAAGTTATTTTGCTAGAGGTTCTGTTGCAGGAGGTTCTGTTGCAGGAAGTTCTGTTGCAGGAAGTTATTTTGCTAGAGGTTCTGTTGCGGGAAGTTCCGTTGCGGGAAGTTCTGTTGCAGGAAGTTCTGTTGCAGGAAGTTCTGTTGCAGGAAGTTCCGTTGCAGGAAGTTCTGTTGCAGGATGTTTGGTTGAGGAAATTTCTGCTGCAGCAAGTTTTGTTGCAAACAAAGTAAAAACATATTCGGCAGTATTTAAAGCTTCCTTTACAATATATGCTTCTAATATAGTTGATACAGAAACTTAGCAAATAAATATTTGGACTGCCAAGTCGTGATGCAGAAATAGTATATTTTTTCAGTTGTAATACTAAAGAAAGTCTGAACAAGCGAATATTTAGATTTGAATG
Source organism: Macrostomum hystrix (assembly GCA_950097015.1). Classification (NCBI taxonomy): domain Eukaryota; kingdom Metazoa; phylum Platyhelminthes; family Macrostomidae; genus Macrostomum; species Macrostomum hystrix. Next base: position 98,269 of record CATNEN010000012.1, read on the forward strand.
GCATCAAAATTTAGCAGAAAACTTATTCGAATGACAAATTGCAAGTCAAGCTACTAATGTTCGGAATGTAAGTAGAGTATAAGTGATGGATTATTTGAATTTGTTCTTTTTCGGGCATCACTTGGCCACCCCAGGCGTCAAAAACATGGAACCAGAAACTAGTTTCCTACTGTGTCCTGGATTCTGGGAGATCAAACGAAGCCGCTTAAAACAAAAAACGTGCGTCGCGATGATGTAACATCAAAGGCTAATCTAAGTTACCGCCAAATACAGCCGGGTAGTGAGCTAGTTATGTGAAATGAGACATCAAAGAGTGCCGACTTCATTTCATTTGGGGTGAAATTGTTTGGGCCGACCCCATGCAGGGCACAGTGAATTATGTACACCCGCCTGACAATTAGAACATCGGGGCAAATGTACACCAATGTGTGCAAATTTACTGCTTCGTCGAAACCAGTGAGGTATGATGATGAGCCTCATTACTATTATAAGACATTATAATTAGATCAAACAAACAGGTAGCAATGGAGACACAACATCCTCTACTTCCGCACTTCTAGCGTCCTGTCTCGTCGAACAGTCTCCGTTGGCGGCAGCCAGGGCTCCGAGTTGACAAAGCTGGGCGGTGGGTTGCTGTTCTTGTCATAGTAGCTCATCAGCCGGCCGTCCGTGTAGCCATAGCTGTAGGGCTCATGCGGCCGCACGTTCTTGTGCTCCTCCAGCCACTTGGCATAAGCTGCGTCCGATTTCTGCTTGAGCTCCTTCTTGCGCGCTGTCTCGGCCTCCTTTTCCTCCTTGGCCTTGGCCTGGCTGGTCCGCTGCTTCTCGCGGTAGTCGCTAAACCACTTGGCGAATACTGCCGCCGAATTCTCTTTAATCTCTTTTTGCTTCGCCGCTTTCGCCGCCTCTGCCTCGGCCTTCTTCTGCTTCTCGTCCTGTTCACGCTGCCGCTGCTGCCGCCGCTTTTCAGCCAGCCAGAGCTCCAGGGTCCTCTGGCCGGCCGCCTGCTTCTCCGCCTTCTCCGCCTTGGCCTTCTCGGCCTCGGCGGTGCGTCGCTGCAGCTCCTCGGCTTCGAGATGGCGCTTCTCACGCAGGCGGCGCTCCTTGGCCAGAAACCAAGCCTCCCAAGTCTGGCCACGGGGAGCATCGCCGCCGCCGTTGACAGATGCCGACGCCGATGCTGTGGCTGAAGCAGTCGCTGTTGCGGTCGCGCTGGCAGTGACGGATGCGACTGAGACGGAGGCATTACTTCGTCGATCGTCGGTGTCAGCCGTCGAAGCGGAGGTCAGTCGACGCCGCTGCTGTTTGGATTTGGCCCCGGCGGACGAAGCGACCGAGGCGGTGCCGACAGATCGCGCTGAAGCCGGATGCGCCGTGGGCGACTTTCGACGGCGTGCCACCTTCCGCTTGGCTCCGGCGCCAATGCCGCTCGGTTTCGCTGCGTCGCCGTTGCCATCGCCATCGCCGTCTTCGCCGTTGAGCCGCCGGGCAACCTCCAACGGGTGAGTCGCCTCATCTGGCAACCGCGGCTTCAACCGGGGTCGGCCAGCTCTTCTCATCGACGCCGTAGCCGGTGTCTCTGACGCCTTCATCGACGGCCTGTCGGCTGCACCGTTGCCAAAAGCCTGCTCCTCAGAGTCCGTTGACAAATCCGCCTCATCGAAGCTGTCGTGATACAGGATGGAAGTCAGCGACTCTGTGGAAGTCCGGCTGCCCTCCCGTCTGGCGTCTCGTCCGCGACCGGCGCCTCCAACGCCGCCGCCGCCGACCTCCAGCTGGGCCATGAGGTCCTCCAGGGTGGCGCTGGGTCCCAGGATGTCGCCCCAGCCGAATGTGTACGCGTCCGGGTAGAAGGTGCCAGTGATTGGCTTCGGCCTGTTAGACATTTTCCGAACTCTGGCTGCGGGGAGAAGACAATAGCCAGCATTTTATTACTGAACTCTACTTTAAGTAGCATGATACGGCCTGATTCGACATGAAATTTTAGTTTAAATATAATAATAATAATAATAATAATTGATTACACCTGTCCCAATCGGGCCACATGTGCAGCCAACAGCACAGCCGCAGCTATTGCGTGGCGCATCTGAAGACTGCGTACAGCTGTTCAGTCCGTGGACTGTGGGACGCCACACCCACCTTCAATTATCCCAGCTGATGCTGGTACCCATTTAACAGCTGGGTGAACTGAAGCAATGCAGAGTTAAGTGTCTTGCTAAAGGACACAATTTTTTTCAGTGGAGTCGGGAATCGAACCCCCGACTTTCAAATCGTGAGTCCGACGCTCTAACCACTAGGCTACAATCTCTTCAACCTCTTACATTTTTAGTTTAAAAACGTAAAAAACAACCAAATAAAGACTGGACGCCTTGCAATTTAATTAAAAAGTTACAAATATATGATATGAACTGCAATTTACCTTATCAGCTAAACAGTTATATATTCGCTCGTTCTGGCTTATAAACAGAGGGAGACACAAAAGACAAAAAATGTAATGTGATCCAACAAAATTAAATTATCAGTTCTAGGAGCCATTGTCAAAACTTGAGACCTGGAGATTACTCAAAACAATTCGGGGGACGGATTTTATTTGCGGCTCAGTTTCTTAAAGCAAACAAAAATTATACTCATCATAAAGTATCAGTGGTCTATCTTCTAAAAGAGGTGCGTATCACAGAGAAGTCTTTGTTTACATGCGCTTTGTTCTAAATAAAAGGCGATATCTACCGATGTTCAATAGATATAAATATAGTTTTCAGGTAAAAGAAACTACACTTTTACGTCGCAATATCCCGGAGATAAAAATGGAGATTTCACTTAATCTTTACTTAAACAAGTTTGCACAGAAAAACACATTCTTTCTGTTGAAACTGCTTCTGCCTGTTTACACGAAGGTGACACGAAGTTTCTGCATGAAGTGATGTAATCTCAAGACTCGACCAGCGACAGTTCTCACTCAAATGAGCACAACCATCTTGCGTATCTGGGCAATGTCCTTTCTAAGCGACTCCTCCAGCAGTTTGAGCTTGCCCTCAGTCACAGAGCGCATACTGCTCACAGTCTCATGGACAGTTGAAAAGCCCTCGCGCAGCTCCCGTTTGAGCTTGACCAGTTCAGAGCTTTGAGCACGGTAGAAACTGTCATAAAATTGCTGCACTTTCGACTCGAGCTCCTGGAATGGGGAGGGTGGACTAATTTTACAGGTGGTACGAACAGGCTCCCAGAGTTGCTATTTGTAAACCAGAAGGTAGCTTGTAAAAATGGGTACCAGCACTAGCTGGGGTAGTAATTTAGCTGGGTGTGCCGACTGAACAGCTGTACACAGCCTTTGGATGCGTCGCACAATAGCTGCGGCTGTGGCACTGGCTGAAGAGAATCCATCAGTTTAATAATATAATCCAGCAGTATAAAAATAGAAGGAGAATCTAGCAACTTTAAAAAGTGAGAATCTAGCAGATAAAAAAATGAGAACCCAGCAGTATAAAAATAAAAGAGAATCCAGCAGTTTAAAAATAGATGGAGAATCCAGAAGTTTAAAAACAGAAGGGGAACCCAGCAGTTTAAAAATAGAAGGGGAACCCAGCAGTTTAAAAATAGAAGGAGAATCCAGCAGTCTAAAAATAGAAGGAGAATCCAAAAGTTTAAAAAAAGAAATTTAGAAAGAGATGAATATAAACTGCAGTTAATAGAGAGCTGAATCTTATAATAATAATAATAATAAATTAAATGGGGCATCCCAGTCGCTTCATCAAAGGCGGCGTACCTGATGCGCCCTGGCTGTGGTGCTCTTATGCTTCTGGTGATCCTCCTCTAGTGCGGCTAGTCGAGCGAACATGCTCTTCTCGAAGTCCAGGTGGTCGGCCTCGATCTTGTCCTAAAATTTAAAGAGTTTATTAGTTTCCTGAGAGAGTGAAGCCCACTAAAGCTGATTAGAAAACTGTACTGAAATTCGATTGGCCTATCGAAAGGCTAACATACCATTCTTGCATCCCTGGCGGCAATGTGCTTGTCCAGGTAGGCATAGACTCTGGTCTCCAATTTTTCAATCTCGGCGTTGACATGATTGCTGAGATTCTCCAATTGATGAGTGAGCTCGGCTACGACTTGGCGAGTCTTCACGTCCAACTGGCTGATGTTCTTGCTGCTGACTTCCTCGGAGGCCTTGACCTGCATCGTGTTCTCCATACCCACGCGCTCCATGAAGCTGTGCAGCTCTGCCGTGCTCCGCTCCATCTGGGCCAGCCGGTCGCGCAGCCGCTGATGCTCCTCGTTCTCGCTCTGCGACAGCATCCGGACCGTGTCGCCGTTCTGCTTGAGGTCTGCGGCCAGCTTGCCAATCGAGGCGTCGCATCGGGCCACCCGGCCGCGCAGATCCGTGATGCCCGCCACGTGGTGCGTCTCGAGAGTCTTGAGCGCCGAGCCCTGGCCCATGATGCCCTGGTCGCGCTGCCTGATCTCGTCCTCCAGGTGCTGAGTAAGGGATCATTTTGGGATGTTGTCTTTTATTAGTTGAGCAATTCTTGTCCCAATAGCGTGTTGGGATACATTCTGCGTTTCGAATGGATCAAAGGGGAGTTTTTAGCCCATGAGCGACTAAAGCGTAAGACTTCTGACCTAGAGAGGTCGAAAGTTCGAATCTTAGAGGAAAGAAATGATTTTTTTATCCTTGGGAAGACACAAGCACACACATACCTTACACAGGCACACGCTCACATGGGTGTGTACATCTGACCTGACTTTCTCATCGTCAGGCAGTGTACACTCTCACTGTGCCTTGGAGGCTGGCCCTCAAGGGCGTAAATTGCACAACAAGCCCCAAGCCTTCTCTCCGCGGCTGCGCCCCAAATAAATGTGGCCTCGCCGCGGAATCGAGCTTAGGGACCTTGGCACGAGAGGCGAACGCGTTAACCGCTTTGCCACCGACCCCTTGACTTCCTTACATATCCCTAATATGAAGTTGCAATGATAAATAAAACATAATCTAATTTCCTAACGAACGCACATTTAAGAACGACAATTAAAGCAGGTAAATATTGTCCAAAAAGTGTCCATAGAACAGTAAAAAGTGAGATTTCCCAATCAGACATGCATATAGCTCGTACCATCGTATAGACTAGCCACTGACAACACATTAATTCACTTTTTTTTTTTTTTTTTTTGATTACACCTGCCCCAATCGGGTCAGATGTGCAGCCGACAGCACAGCCGCAGCTATTGCGCGGCGCATCTGAAGGCTGCGTACGGCTGTTCAGTCCATGGACTGGGGGGACGCCACACCCACCTTCAATTATCCCAGCTAATGCTGGTACCCATTTAATAGCTGGGTGAACTGAAGCAATGCAGAGTTAAGTGTCTTGCTAAAGGACACAAATTGTTCCAGTGGAGACGGGAATCGAACCCCCGACCTTCAAGTCGTGAGTCCGACGCCCTAACCACTAGGCTACAACCTCTCTTAATTCACTTCACCCACTTAAATAAGACATAAAATAATGCGATGATAAAAAATCAACGATAGCTAGATAGGCAGCGACAGAAAGGCATAATTACACAGACTTAGTGCTTGTTTATGACTCGCCTAGTAACGGGCACTTTCCAGCAACAAAGATTTGTGCACATTTTCTAGTTCAATTCAATCTTGAAAGATTTGTGAAAGTGCAGAAACAAAACCGAAGGCAAGCAAAAATAAAGCAGAGAGTTGCAGAAAGTCTTCAAATGCACAACATGAAATTGTAATCTCTCGCAGGTTACGTTTACCTTTCGCTTATTAATCATGGCTGAAATGATGATATAGTCAAATAAGTGTTGGAATTCATATGCAAATAAATTAAAATAAAATAAAATACGGAGGTGGGTCATGGATAAGAATCTCAGCCAGCGAAACCAATTGTTTCCTCACTTGAAAACTTACCTGTAGCTTGAGTTCACAAAGCTGTATAATAGGTTCCAGCATTAGCCATAATGATTAACGTAAAAATAATTATGATTTACTAGCATTATGATTAGTAAGGACGTGTTGATTCTATGCTAATTTTTGGTTTACAGAAGTTAATAAAGAGCATAAAAAGTAAAGTCTAAATAGAAGCAAATTGTGGTTCCGAGCTTTTGCCGCAGGAGCTTTTCCAGCAGGAGCTTTTCCAGCAGGAGCTTTTCCAGCAGGAGCTTTTAACGCAAGAAGCTTTTCCAGCAGGAGCTTTTCCAGCAGGAGCTTTTCCAGCAGGAGCTTTTCCAGCAGGAGCTTTTCCAGCAGGAGCTTTTCCAGCAGGAGCTTTTCCAGCTGGTGCTTTTGCCGCAGGAGCTTTTGCCGCAGCAGCTTTTCCAGCAGGAGCTTTTCCAGCAGGAGCTTTTGCTGCAGCAGCTTTTCCAGCAGGAGCTTTTCCAGCAGGAGCTTTTGCCGCAGCAGCTTTTCCAGCAGGAGCTTTTCCAGCAGGAGCTTTTGCCACAGCAGCTTTTCCAGCAGGAGCTTTTCCAGCTGGTGCTTTTGCCGCAGCAGCTTTTCCAGCAGGAGCTTTTCCAGCAGGAGCTTTTCCAGCAGGAGCTTTTAACGCAAGAAGCTTTTCCAGCAGGAGCTTTTCCAGCAGGAGCTTTTCCAGCAGGAGCTTTTCCAGCAGGAGCTTTTCCAGCAGGAGCTTTTCCAGCAGGAGCTTTCAGCATTTTCGTTAATTATAATAGAGGTTCGCGGGAGGTTTAGACAGAGCAACGTGAATTATCCTTGACACCAGGTTCTTCGACAAGACTCGCTGAATATCTCGGGTTGGCTTTGAAAGTCCATCGTCAGCATCTTACATTGTAAAGGGCGGAAAATTTTGATCCACATGGTGGATTTTTCCCAAAAGTCGGTGATTCGGTTTGGGAGCGATCTTGAAGTAGGCAGTATTTGGAATATTCCCGTGGAGTTTCCCTAGGGGGAAAATGGCGTTGTTTTAATCTACTGTTAAAGGAAAAGATATAAAAGACGCAGGCTGATAATCTCTGGTTGAACCTTACCTTAATATCCTTTCCCATCTGCTTGACAACCGCCGTGACAGTTCTAATGTGGTCCTGCAGCAGCTCCCTGGCGTCCTTCTCCTCCTGCCAGGTGCCGTGCGTGTAGGTCATGTTCTCCATGATCTCAGATTTCATCTTCACCGACTTCTCTAGCAGGCTGCGCAGGGAGCTCTCGGCCTGCACCAGGCGGGCCTCGAGGTCCTCCAGTCGGTTGCCGCCGGCAACGTAGCGAACAGTGGGCTGGTAGGAGTCGTCGTAGGTTGTGCGCAGGTGCGGCAGAATGCCACCCCGCGACTGCGACCGCGGCGACGTCATAACGGCTGTCTGGAGCTGCTGCGATTGGTTGAAGAACACTGGCTGCGGCTGAGCTGGAAGAAGCAGGTTTTATGTTTTTTATTTTGTTGGTTTACATAATTTAAACAATAACACTGATGCTAATACCTGTAACTATTCGTAATTGTCGAATAAGATCTTGTGTGTGAGATTTTGCTGAACATACAGTGGCGTATTTTTTTTCATTATTCTAGAGAAGAAACAACAATTTCGACAAATAATATGTGTTACCAATTTTTTCATTTGCAACGCAATATTATATATTTTATTTCTAGTAGTAAAACGCACGTGTTCAAATGGACATGGAAGAGAGAGTCCCATTTTATCAATTAATATAATTATTTAAATTTCTAATTAGTAATATGTGTACGTAGCAAGTTTGTAATACAAATAACCAATTGGAATATGTAGTAAGGAAAACCACAGTCTTGTAAAATTTCAAACCAAATTTCCCATATTTTTTTAGTTTTTATGTATATATGGTCAGAAAAATAGTATTTTAGGGGCACAAAAAGTTTCCCATTGAACATCAAATCTCGGTTCAGAACGGTACAAATGGTTGTCGACAAGAGTAGCGGGTATAAATAAACATGAAATAACTAATCAATACCAGTTCACCCAAAAGTTGCCAACAAAAATAAATCTGAACGAATGATTTTACGTTTTAAAGTTTCATGCTTTGAAATGGGTCTAACGTACAAAATAACGTAACGTACAATGCTTCGTACAAAATTTGTAAAAAGTAGAATTTTTTTTAAACTATCGCGAGCAACATATTAGACTTTAATAGCCGATATAAACGACAAAACTGTGTCCGTTGACATCAACAACAACAATACTGCATTGTCACTTCTTAGAGAATTTAGTAAACAGCATTTGCATTTACAACACTTGTTAATAAAATGATTCACATATTCTACATCAAATTTGCTAGAGTAACATTTTATATTAAGTATATACACGTTCAAAGTAAAAAAAAGATTTCTAGAGTAGTAAATTGAAAATAAATTAACTATAAAGATCACACTTTTTGGAAAGGAACTACTTTGGTGACGCAAGATTTGTTTATGGTTGTTCCATTTCTAAACGTAGTTTTTCTACGAACTACATATTCGATAAAGGACCTTTAAACATTCGCATAAATCTGAAAGTTTTAGCTACAGATTTAAAATGGTGTATAAATATTAAAGACAATTTTTAATACGTTACTACGCGCATCGATTACTCGTTATTAATAGTGGTTGTTGTTTCTCTACTTTTTTTACTATGGTTCCTTAATGGTTTACCCGTCCACGCAGGTTGAAAAACGGGAACCGTAAAATGTTACATATGCAATTCTTTCAAAACCGGTTTATCCACTCTATATTATCGTTTTCTTTTATGAGATCAAGACTATTTCTAATCGCTTTTTCGAGTCTTTCGAGGGTTGCTAGGGTAAGCTTTTCGATTTTTAGAATTACAATCACATGTAAATGTTTCCGAATTCGAACTTTATAATACAATTGGGATTGTCTAAGGATTTCTGCATAGCGCCATTCCTCTGTATAGGTAAATTAAAATGGAATATGTGCTTTCATGAGTTAGGTTACTTGATATGAATTTGTTTGCTTCTGACGCAAGGCAATCATATCATGGTGCAAGACAACAAAGTTTGGCATTATAATTCTTGACAACAAAAACATAGTACATATATGTATATATATGTTGGCACTTAGGAGATCTAAAAGGTCAGGTCAATAGAAACTAAAACAAGTCTGTGCACACAAAGTTAAAAGATTGCAACTAGTATTGTATTATTCCGTTAATTACATTTTAGGTTGTATATTTCATTTTATTGTTAAAAAATGCTAAACATATCGTTTTTAATTATATTCAATTGTTTGCATTTCTTTCATTTTCAATGAAAAATGTTTAGTATTCTAGTTTTTGTTTTTCTGTATTTTATACTTTAAGTACTATGGACTCAATATAAAATAAAATATTTTATTCTTTTTTTTTGCAGTCCTATCTCAATAAATCAATGCTACCAGCTGCAACTGCTTCCACTGCCCAGTTGCGTCGCTTTGAGTCGCCAGAGACCTCCCTGTACAAACTGGAAGCCCCAGGCAGTGACTGGTATGCTGTAATCATTCCTGGAAATCCTGGCATTGTTGGCTACTATGAATCGTTCATGCAGTCACTATGGACGAATCTGAATGGTCGGGTTCACATTTGGGCACTTAGTCATCGGGGCCATAATAATACAAATGGTACCAGCAAAAGATACTCGCTGGCTGAGCAGATTGAACACAAGGCTCAGTTTTTGGAGACTGCTCTGCCTGAAAATGTAAGATTTTTGTTTTTTTGTTTTGATAATTATTTTAACTACTTATATGAGTAGTGACGCACAATTTGTTGATACTTAACCTAGTCTAGATACAGCCGCAGTTAATGCGCGGCGCTTCTGAACGCTGTGTACACTAAGCAAATTATTGTACCCATTATACAGATGACTGTAATAAAACAATTAAGAATTAACTGACTTACTCCAAGACACTGATTTGTTTCGCTGAAGTTGAGTTTCGAACTCCCGACCTCTCGATCAGAAACTTGACGCTTTAACCACTGGGTCACGTTACATTTGTTATGATACATTGCTAATCGCAACCTTCAATTCAGGCTCGCATTGTACTGATTGGCCATTCCATCGGCAGCCAGATGATACTGGAACTGTTGCGACGCCGGGTCCGCGGCACCGACCGAGTGGCCCGCTGCCTGCTGCTCTTCCCAACCATCGAGCGGATGCGCGAGTCGCCCCAGGGCCGCCTGGCCACGCCGGTGCTGGCGGTGGCGCCGCTGCGCTGGTTGGCGGTGGCGCTGGTGGCCTTGCTGACGCTGCTGATCCCTTTGTCCTGGCGGCGCACCATCGCCGCCCGCTGCCTCGCCTTAGTCGGTCATTCTAAAGCTGGCGCTGGCGCTGTCGACGCCACCCAGCGGCTATTGTCGCCTGGCGTCCTTGGCAACGTCCTGTACATGGCGCACACGGAGATGCGCGAAGTTCGCCAGCCGGATCTGGACACGATTCGGCACTGGTCGGATCGGATTCTGCTCTACTACGGCGCGGACGATCACTGGTGCCCCCTGAGCTACTGGTCCGACATGCGGCGAAGCTGTCCGGAGGTCGACGCCCGACTCGACGGGCTGGGCGTGGCGCACGCCTTCGTTCTTGAGCACTCGGATGAGATGGCTGACCTGTGCGCCGGCTGGGTTTCGGAATGCATGAAGTCAACTTCTAACTAAACCATTTCGCAACATATCGGGTAGGAGTACTAATTCTAGGAGCTTAATATAGATTTTCGATTTTAATCATTGATTTCTTCAAATGCTGATTTGTTATAGTAATGCAAACTGGAAATACGAGTACTTAATTGAGATGCCGTCGCGGTATTTACCGTGTCGAGATTTCTCTGCCCTTGCTTTGTTACCTAGACAGACGTGAACTGATTAATCGTTAAATCTGCATTTCCTATTTCTTTAATTTGTGTACTCTTTGCACTACCCATGATTTTAGCTCTATTTTTTTAAATACAGAAGTTCATTGCAGTCTCTGTTAAACAGCGCGTTTTAATTAGAAAGTAATTAATTTGCACTTGCAACAACATTTCGACGTGAAACAAAACATAAGCTTTTGCCTTAGTATATTTCGCTAGTGAAACTTCAGGGAAATGAAACTTCAGGGAAGTGAAACTTCAGGGAAGTGAAACTTCAGGGAAGTGAAACTTCAGGGAAGTGAAACTTCAGGGAAGTGAAACTTCAGGGAAGTGAAACTTCAGGGAAGTGAAACTTCATGGAAGTTTGAAACTTCAGGGAAGTGAAACTTCAGGGAAGTGAAACTTCAGGGAAGTGAAACTTCAGGGAAGTGAAACTTCATGGAAGTTTGAAACTTCAGGGAAGTGAAACTTCAGGGAAGTGATACTCCAGGGAAGTTTGAAACTTCAGGGAAGTGAAACTTCAGGGAAGTGAAACTTCAGGGAAGTGAAACTTCAGGGAAGTGAAACTTCAGGGAAGTGAAACTTCAGGGAAGTGAAACTTCAGGGAAGTGAAACTTCAGGGAAGTGAAACTTCAGGGAAGTGAAACTTCAGGGAAGTGAAACTTCAGGGAAGTGAAACTTCATGGAAGTGAAACTTCAAGGAAGTGAAACTTCAGGGAAGTGAAACTTCAGGGAAGTGAAACTTCAGGGAAGTGAAACTTCAGGGAAGTGAAACTTCAGGGAAGTGAAACTTCAGGGAAGTGAAACTTCAGGGAAGTGAAACTTCAGGAAGGGCAAGCTCAAATGTTTTCTTTGATCTTTATTTGCAGAGGGTAAGTATCAAAAAGGTTTTTTCTGTGCCTATCAGCAGTTTCTATTCCCACGAAGGTAGGTCTCAATTGAAAG